>JAOTQE010112243.1:0-13141 GCA_025631205.1 Nesometra sesokonis
CAAGTGTGCCAAAAATCATCAAAATCGGAGATGGGTCGGAAAAAAATTGAGTGGTTTGGCATGGAATGACCCATATATTTTTTTAATTTTACAGGAAATGGATTACAGTATTTGAAATTTACTTGATATTTTCATTTTTTTTCACTTTATTTGTTGTTGCTTTTCAGAACACAGTGTATGAGTCAATAGTAACAGACAGCCTAAAAGATGATGTTACCCAGATATTGGTTGTTGAGTTCCTCCAACAGGTTTGTTCTTTTAATAGTAGGTTAATTCCTGTTATATAAATAGAGATAAATTATTGTGGTACACAATAAAACAAAAGAAAGTTAATTTAATTTAAAAGCACAGATTGAAAACTAAACTTTTGTTCTAAAATTAGATGATTTTTACCAATTAATTTTGGTTATTGTTCACAACAATATAAACAAAACATACAAAAATAGCTAATTACTTGCATTATTGCATCAGAAACAGAGAATTGTATGTCTTCCTACAGATAGCCCATGGTGGTAGCATTGACAGACCAACTGAAATATCAAACTTGACACAACAGAAAAATCTCATCAAAGAGCAACGAACTATCTGTCACACTAGCAAAGTTATACAAGACACTGTAACCACAAAAGAACATGAAGATAACGTTGAGGTAGGTAATGTGTTTATAACATCATCTGGAAAGACAAATAAGTGCAAATAAAAGCCATTACTTGCTGCATGACACGATACAACCTGAGAGAGCAGCAAGTCATTGAATAGGTAATTTTTCACCAAAAAACATTAAACTTAACTTTAACGGATGACATCATAATTTACTCATAAATGGGAGGAGTTGCGTTAACAACTACGGTAATTTTCAGATATAACGTGCTGGGGAAAAGGTTTTACATAAATAATAGTGCATGGTCACTTCTATTTGTTGCAAAAGGGTTGAACTTATCACGATGCTAAGGTTAAAGTTAAATTAACATTTTTTGGCGGAAACTGCCTAATGTGTCCACAGCGCTTGAGACTCTTCTTTATAAGGTGCTATGAATCTACATTAAATTAGGCCTAAACAAAAATTGTTTGCTGTCACTTTATGAAAATTTCAATGAAGGGACAGTTTAAAAACCTTTTTCTTTTTTTCTTAAAGAAGCATAAATAAAATTATGTATTATATCCATTAAAACAAGTGATTTAATTAAAAATGCAGAAGACAGAATTTGAATGAATGAACAAATAAAATAAATACCAATCACTTTTATTGTTCTTTTGTTGAGATGCAATAGATGTACAATTGTGACTTGGTTTTGGTCAATCACAATTTATAAATTTATAAATGAAGGCAAAAATCTCAATTCTACATTTTTGCATTTTCAGGTGGTTGGGTGGGGGGAGGGGGGGAGAGGGGATGGAGGGCTAACAGCAAACAACCAATCTTTTTTTAGGACTTACCTCTAACCTCACTTTCAAAATGGGAAATATTTTGTGCTTTCTAAAGTAAGCATAATTACAATGCTTAGGTATTTTCACTGTTATGTTGAAAGAATTGGATCAGTTAGGTGCAAACCTAAGGATTGGACGACATGAACCACAAAGATACCCAGTCACCATCTAAACTGAATATTTGCAACCTTTCTTTTTGTGCTACTTTTTTAATTCTCTTGCATTATAAATTTCTGATATTGCCTTCAGTATGGTGTTAATGTTTACCCTTAAATTCCCACGTATGTATTTGTCATAGCCTCGATATCATCCAGCTCATTCGTGTCTACAGTGACTTCATTTTTATTTAATTTTCAAATTCCTTTTTTCAATCAATTATTATTAATTATTTTCAATAAAGTTCAATTTGATATCAATAAACACAGTCACCTACTACCATGTGTTTGCTCTATACTACAATTATAATTACTTTTTCCTTTAAACTGATTCATCAAAAGTGGCATGAGTTTGTGCAGTTGACACGTAATGCAGTGATCACGTCTCCTCCAATTATACACTGACTTAATATGCCTTAACAAAATATTTATATTCATGTTTAAAGCATTGTGGAGATTAAAGAAATTTTCTATTTTAGTCTATTTTGCCACATATACAGTGACTGTGGGGAGGTTATTACTTTAATGCAGTGCATAGAATTTAAAAATATTTTTTTCAAACTAAAAAATTACAAAACCTTTAATATTAGAAGTATTTATTAAATTAATTAGAAGTTAGAAATAATTATTAAAAGAAGTTAACAGTATATTGTATCATGCATTCACATCAAGGATAAGTAGTTACAGTAACATAAAATAATCCTTGCAACATTTTTGTTGTTATTTCAACAAAATAAACTTAGAACTGCCTGTATTACTACTGTATACAGTATATTTTGCTGTGTTATAAAAGTTGTCCATTCACAGGGTGCAAAATTAAGATTTTGTCGTACTTGCCATATTGGGTAAGTGAATTAAAATTTTTACTTGGGATATAAATTTGTACCCGCCCCTAGAAAAGGCTTTATCAGCAAGTACTGTATTTTAGATTAAAGTATTTAGATTAGATTTTTAATATTTATAAGTCTTTGCCAAAATTGGTAAGCCAGCAGTTTTATTTTCTGTCTAATTTTTTAAGAGACTGGTTGGTCGAGTTTGTATGTAATGTCACTTGACAACATTAGGTTTTAGGGGAGTTTTAGTTTTGCACTCTGCATTCAACTTAGGCTGGTTATTATTAAATAATTCGCAGTATAAAGCATGGTGACCATTAATTGTGTTCATGAAAAGTTCTTAAACTAGTGTAAGGATTGTATTGAAGCTTGGTATGAGGTCTTTCGAACTGTTTTTTATTTTGTTTTTGCATTTTTCATCAGTTTTGCATACATACCCATTCTATGTGCTTAAAAAACAAAACAGAAACAAAACTAAAATCAGAAACTAAAGCAAAATATCATTGGAATTTTAATTTCTAGACCAATAGCATACACCATATTTTACCCTAAACAAAGTCAACATAGAAGGCACAATTTATTATGGAAAATGTTTTTCCACCCCACGATCATTACAATGTGGGAAATCCTTTTTTTTCACTTTGTAGATGGGTACTAATGTGGCTAGCAAAGAGAAACAAGACAGTACATAATAAATCTGAAAATTAATATTCTGCTGTTCCTGTTTTTAACTAGTCCTCGGTGAATGAACTATCAGATAAGATGACATGAACTATAAAATAAAAGATAGAAACTTATCACAATATATGTCCTCAAAGAGTAAAGAGTAAATTAAATCATAGAAAGTATGATACATACTCCCAACAATGAGATACATGCCACCATGACAGGATTAAATATTTCAACATAAATTACGTCATTATCATTGTTACAATTTATTGATGATCATGGCAACCTGTTGATGATTCAACTACAGTAGTGCAAAAATGATGATTTTCATGTGTGTACATTTTTGTGCCTTGTGATCATATCACCATATTTATACTTTGTTATTTTTAGAGAATTTTATTTAGTTTCTTTTTTATAATTTTCACAGAAATATATTTTGGAATTTCTTTATTTTCACATTAGCCCTTTGAATGTGGAATGTACAAACATTTGTATACTGTAAAAATGACTACTTTCATCATTACAGCTTTACATGATTCATGGTGATTTCAACCACCTGTGACATTGATATTGGAAAATATTATTATAAATATAAACATAAGAAAAGTGCAATGATAACTTTGGATTAAATCCAGGATATGGCCTATGGAAACAGTCACACGATCCATACAACAGAAGTGTCACCACACTTTAATATTGAGGTTTCAAAACTTGATGAAATCTGATAACGAAAATCCTATTTACTCAAGTTGAAATGAAATATTATATACAGATGTCTTTGTACTCTTTTTAATTATCCGAATACGGTAATGGATATCCTTTGTACTTTAACCTGTTACTTCATAAAATAAGGTAACAAATCTCTTTTTTACTACTTTCATGGCATAAAAGTTTACAATTCACGTTATATTAAAATAAATTTGTTTGATAGCTTAATTCTGAAGTACAGCCAATTTTGTATTTAACAATGAGATAAACATAATGTTTGGTACTTTTTTAAAAGATTTTACCAAACAACACAGAGCCATGTTTAAAGTTGTGGAGGGGAATGATACAGAAATATTGAGTGTGGCAGAGAGTATGTTTTGGAGGGAGAGAATCCCTGATCCCCTTCCAAAAGGAAATCATGTTGTAGATACTGATACAAACCATCTTGGAGTGTACATTCTTAATAATAGTCATCACTTTATATTCTATTAAATATAAATTTTGTTTTATTGTCGAAATGTGGGGGAACCAGCCCTCACTGAAAAATATTGGGGGAGGTTGGGGAGACATCCACTATCTCCATACAAGAATTTCCCCAAACAGTGCTGATCCAATTATAAAGTTTGGAAAGAGGATGATACGGAAATATAGAGTATGCCAGGGGTCATGTTTGGGAAGGAGAGGATCCCTGATCCCTCTCCAAAAGAAAATTAAAAAAAACAATCGACTCTAAGCACTCAAACAGACCATCTTGGGGTATGTAATGCATTCATAACAATATTCGTCATTTTCTATTTCATGAAAACAGATTTGGGTTTGCTGTCGAAAGATTAGAAAGTGGGGGACCATCCTCCCCAGTAATGAAATAGTATTGTATGGGGAAGGTGGGAGTCCTATTTCCATACATCTGTGCATATGATTGTACCAGTATTAATAAACAGTAAATAATTCAAATGTATGTGTTGCAATATATTGTCTTATCACAAGGATGTAACATACCACCTTTATGGAGTAGTTTTAAGTGGATTGTAAATATCAGTAAGTGAGACTGGTGTGTTCTTGATGTGTGTATAATAAAATATCATGTCAATTGTCATTTCAGCCTGCTGCAAAGAGATGTAAAGGAGAATATGATGTTAAGTTAAAGAACATTGCAACTCAACTGCAAGAATGTCTTGATGAAGTGCAAGGTTTAAAACAAGACGCAGGAGATTTGCCAGATTGGTTTAAACAAAATGTCAATGATATTAGTACACAGTTGACATACCTTAGCAGCTGATGTCATTCAAGAGCAAAGAATGTGAAGAAGAGGAGATTTGCCAGATTGGTTTAAACAAAATGTCAATGATATTGGTATACATTTTCCATACAATATGAGCTGATGCCATCCAAAAACAAAGAATGTGAAAAAGAAATTTTCCAGATTGGTTTAAACAAAATGTCAATGATATTTGTTATTAAGTGAGGTTTAAGGCAAGAGGCAGGGATTAATTAATGCATAGAAGAATAATGTTATGAAGCTAAGAAATTCAGTGGCAGAAAAGTTGACATGTAAAAAATGATGATGAATTGGCTCTTGATTAGACTTAATCAGACACAGATACCATTCTTTTGCCAAGAATCTACCTGCCAATAGATGTAGAGAAAAATAATTTGTGGTTAAGGAACTTTATGACTGGAAAAAAAATAATGTTATTTTGTGAAAATGGTATACTGTCAAGTTTATAATTCCAATTCAATATGAAAGTCTCATCCTTCTAGCATGGAGGATGCTTCTAGATTGTCTGGAATGTAGAATACAGTTGAAGTTATTTCAAATGATAATTTGTGTATATGTAAATAAACAGATAGTATATTGTACAGTAATATAGTAGTTGTGAATACATTTCAATTTAATAAGAGAGATGGGTACTGTAGATTTAAAGATTTAAATAATATAGTTGTCTGCAAAACCATTATTATACAAATAATGAATGTTTGAATTGAATGTAGAAAATTTTCATTACTTGAAATATTGACTGTTCCATTGAATGGAGCAGAGTCGACAGTCAGTCTTTCAATGAATGAAAATATTTTCTCCACTCTATGAATAAAAATCATTCATCAATTGTTTTATAACGCATCTACTACATTAAAATTGATTGTATACTTAGTATCTATATTATTTTTTAAACTAAACCTACCACTTCAGTTTTCAATTGGATACCAAATGCTTGTGTGAGTTGTATGGCTAAGCGGTTAGTGCAGGTGAACCGTGAGTCATAGCAATAACAACGGCATGGGTTTGAGACCCGCTCGCACCTGGCTGTGGTGGTGGAACAAGTCTTCTCAGATAACGACTATGAACCGTAGGCCCAGTGTACACATACGGCTCGATAAAGAACTCAGTACATCTTTTGAGATGAGTAGGAGGTTACCCCGGTGTACTGGTCCATACATCCCCTGCCGTGGACAAGATGATTGAGCGCCTGTATCGGGCAACAAGACATGACGTGACCCTTAGGGGCATACAAAGTCATATGAATGTGTAACATCTGGTCCACAGCGCCTTGAAACTGTATAAGGCGCTATATAAATCCAACTACTACATTACAAAATGCCCCATGTCTATAGAAACGATTTTTGCCGTCGCGGAGCAGAGCATTAAAAAGCTGCATGCTGTACAGATTATGTTGTGTTGCATGTGTACTTATTTTTTATTGGGCCTATGACATGACAAATAAAAGTCTCGTAGAAACAAAAACAGCGCACCTAAAATGCCTTAATACTGCTATTATAGGCCTATATAAAATAATCTAAAAATATTAAAATAATAAAATATTAAAATGCAAGTACAACAATTGCCATTATGAAACAAGAAACCCAAACAAAGCTTTATGTTGTAAATGTTGATATTTTAGAATAAAATGTTTATAAATGATTATATATTCTTTAATTGTGATAGGTAAGGACGTCTTGAAAACTAGACAAAATACAAACATGTAATATAGTATGTAACAAAACTTATGTAAGTCTTTGTCATTCGGATGACACAAATTTTTCATTATAAATATAAGGCGATTATCAATTGTCATTATAAATTGTGTGTAAAAAACCTCAGTGTTATTTGTAAGGCCTATAATGTTTTTATATGTTTTCAAATAAATTGAAATAATATTCTTTAAGCGTGTTAGGTGAAGATGTCCATAGAATGTATAGGAATATTATTGTAAAAGAATGAAATGCAACCAAACCATCTTATTGAGTCATTCGGATGACACAACTGCGCCACTGACCCTATTGAACTTTTTTTTATTACATTATGCTATAAATTATATCACTAATTCTTATACTATTTTTACATACATAGGTTATCATGTGATTATTGGTGATTTCGCTCTGCCTCGCATTGTAATTTATTTAAACTTAAGGTATTATTAATTCTATCGTAGTTTCGTCTTGTGCTTTTTCATATAATTAACTGTCTTGTTTGAATTCCTTTGGGATTTTGCCATTCTGGGCCTATTATGAACCTATCCTAGTTTTAAATTGCATCATTTATATGCGATTTAAACTAACCCTAACAATACATAGCCGAAATTT
Source organism: Nesometra sesokonis (assembly GCA_025631205.1). NCBI lineage: Eukaryota > Metazoa > Echinodermata > Crinoidea > Comatulida > Antedonidae > Nesometra > Nesometra sesokonis. The sequence continues at coordinate 7,376 of JAOTQE010112243.1, forward strand.
GTTTAAATTTAACTTTTTTGCAGACCTAATGATAATTAATTTAAAGATTGTTTTATAATTGCTTGCGTTAAAATACACTAATATATAACCAACTATATTTCCGTTATTCAAGCATTATTTTAGGTGAAAAATGTCACATAGAACCATCCATTAATCAAACATCATTTTAGAAAAAGAATGGTCCAATTCTGTCACATCGGAAAATCGTTGACTTGGACATTGCAAGAGGTGTAACCTGCATTATGATGAGAATCACAGAGAAATGAACATGAGATATATTGGAATACTAAAATATATGAAAATTACCAGATTACGTAGCAAGAATTGTAGATGATTCGCGGTGGATAATGAATATGGAAAGAAAGGTGGTGGTTGAAAGTTCAGACCAAACATTTAACACTCGTATAAATTTAATAAGGGGTAATAGATGTAAAAAAATTAATAGATTAATTGCCGTAATGTCTCCTGGAGAGGTGGTAAGGCAAACACCTCCCTTAAATAAAAATATATACATTAAAAAAGTATGACACAGTACACAACTAAAATATCTTTTGAGTCACTGAAATGACGCACTTACTACTGACACTATCCATTATCACATTATAAATTATTAATTATATCATTAACTAGTTTTACATAAATTTGCTATTGTGGTTTCTAGTGTTTCAATTTACCTTGCCTCGCATATATTTGAAGTATATTTGAATTATGATATTCTTATTGTGGTTTTCTGGGTCTAGTCGTGTGCTTCCTGTCCATCTTGCATTACACGTTGTCAATTGCATCATCAAACAAAACTCAATTACTACGTGTAATATAATCCAAAATAATAAAAAAAACACTTTCCCCTCTATGCAAAACATTAATAAGAGAAATCATATTTACTATCAACCAAGTAAGGAAATGGTTTTAATTTCAATATTTTAGTTAAATTGTGCTCTGTAAATTTATTATCCATCAGGAGCACCATTTTGTATTTTTGGTTTTTTTACCACCATCATCATCATCATCATCATCAACGTCATCATCATCATCATCATTATCAACGTCATCATCATCATCATCATTATCATCATCATCATCAACGTCATCATCATCATCACAATCATCATCATTATCATTATCATCATCATCATCATCAACGTCATCATCATCAACGTCATCATCATCATTATCAACGTCATCATCATCATCACAATCATCATCATCATCATCATTATCATCATCATCATCATCAACGTCATCATCATCATTATCATCATCATCATCATCAACGTCACAATCATCATCATCATCATTATCATCATCATCATCTCATCATCATCATCATAATCATCGTCGTCGTCGTCGTCGTCATCATCATCATCATCATTAGTGGCGGTCGCAGAATAAATTTAAGGGGGTTGCCCAGAATCAAATTCCTATTGTTGGGCGATCTGTGTCCACTGACGGTGAGTAATATGCGCATACAATTATTCTCTGCCAGCCTAGAAATGTCAATATTGATATCGGCCTATGATGAAATGGACATTTAGTACAACTATGCTGTACTACTTTCGGATTGTGTATGTTTTTACAAGAAAACTATGAAATTAAGGGTGTTGCCCGGTCAACTAGGGCAACACCCCTGCGTCCGCCACTGATCATCATCATCATCGTCGTCGTCATCGTCATTATCACCTTCATCATCATCTTCATCATCATCATAATCGTCATCTTCATCATCATCATCAAAATCATCATCAAAATCATAATCATCATAATCATCATCACATCAATCTATCTTGGCCTTCCTCTGCTTCTCTCGCATGTGCCTCTAAAGCACTATTTTCCAAACCATCATGTCTTATGACCAAAAAAACTAAGCTTCTGCTTCCTGATGTGTCGATAGGATTTATTCTAGAAAAAAGTAATTCATTCATCTGGTTTTCGAAGGACCAAAGTCTTACAATAATAGGTTTGTTCGATAGCCAACCTAAAGAGTTTTTATACTGTGCCTACAATATCAAAATTAACCTACAATTTTAAAACAAAATCAGGTCTCACTACCCGGATCGATATAACTACCTACGTGAAACCTTTCTCCTTGTTGGAAAGATTTCCATAGATTTAATTATCTGTTAGTTTAAACTTAAGTAACACGCATTGAAGTTGGCCTCTTTTGTATGTTTATTGGGCGTTTCAAAACTGGTTAGTTTGTAATAAAAACAAGATCTTCGTAATTACCAGAGTACAGTGACACCTATTTTAGAGCTGTAGTGTTAATTGTAAGTACAGTGTGTGGATTATCTACTCCAATAGGCGTATATAATACCGAGGAAATATACAAAACCAATTAACCCAATTCGTTGTTAGTTTATAAATGCAATAATACAATACTAAATTTAAACGAGATTATTGCTACGGCTACTGGCTGGTACTATCAGGCCTGGCATTTTTCTGCATCTCTTTGCAGCATGGGCCTTATCCAATGTATTTTGAAAACTCTAGGCAGCACATTTGAAACCACACAGTACTACACTTATAGCATTAAAACAGATCATCAAAGTGCATATGCGCCCCTCTTACCGTTCGATACTCTAAATGTTTCCCCCAAAATACAGTTCAGGCAATCTTAACAGCCCTGTATTCGAAAATCACGCTGAATAAAAAAAAATGAGTTTTTTTTGTTTATCTTTTTTTATTTTATTTGTTGGTGGTGTTGCTTTTTTTTTTTTTTTTTGCTTTCAAATTTAAAACCATTGACACGCCGACCCCGCCGAATAGCACGCCCCTCTTTGACACGATACCGTATAAGCTCCGAGCATATAGGCCTATCCATAGTTAAAACATATCATGCGTGAAGATTATACAGTTACATAGGCCTATACAGTAATTAGGCTATTATACGAAAAAATATATGTATAGGACCATAGGACCAATGTGTATAACGTACGATAACCGTGGCATTCATACACATTAGGCCTACAGAAAAAAAATCGTGATTCTCATTCAAACAAGCTTCAGTGACATTGTCCTTTTAGGATTTCCTGTAGCCTTTAAATAAACGAAAACAGTCGATAGAATTAAATAGTACGTGTGGCTTCCCTTCAAAAATAGTACAAGTAGGTAATAGAACGTGATTGACAGTACAGTAGTACTAATACTTTTCAATAATTATAATAGTACCCGGTGACCGTGGTTCTATCCTCATTTCTTGGGAACCCTTTGAAAAAACACCCTCTGACTAGGTAGATCTACCATGTTAAGTTACTAGGGAGATCTACCTAGAAACAGAGAGACCTACCAAGGTAGCACATAATTACCCTGTCTGTTGATGTTATTCTAAATAATGGCTATATTTTCATATGTATACTTGTAGAGCATTGCTGACCATATCCTTGGTAGTATCCCTTAATATATTAGTATTTATAGGGTTAACCCTGTTAACGACCTGTATCTACCTTGTCGCTACCGTTATCTACCATTTTAACAGAGTTATTTTCTTCAAAGGGAAGCGCAGCCATTGTATCCACGCCCACTATTCCTGCGGTCAGATGCATGAATATTTACTTCAACAACTGGTCATTAAAGATTATTTTACCAATTAATAACGTGTCATTACTGTTAATTATAATTAAGCATCAATGTAACAACTGGTAATTAACTAAACGTCGTTGGAATTTAGGTCACTTGTGAATCTATGCTTATTGGAAGTTCATCACAGTGTGAAACGTAACCACTTGACATGTGTAGTAGTACTACTGTACTAAAATATTTGTACTCAAAAATATGTCTCAGTTATAGTTAGCTATAGGCTACAGAACATCTTGTATTTCTAGAATGTCCACCTTCGTCTTAAATAAAACCTTAAAAATATATTGTCACAAAAAGTATCTTATAGAACTTAATTCCAACCATCGTAGGCCTATATGGCATAAAAACACAAATTAGTTTTGCATCATTAAAAAATTGTTTAATACCGGTATGTTCTGTAAGGTGTTTTGATTTTTTTCCTTGCAAAAATAGAGCCTACCGAATTTTAAATTCACATTCATACTGAAGTTTTTTTTTTCTTTAGAAACAGAGGCGGCGGAACGGCGGGTGTGATTTTGAATTTGTTAAGGCAAAAAACCTTATCGACTATTAATTTGTACTTTTTTATCTCTTTTTCTTCTGAAGTGGGGTTTTCAGGGCCAAGATATCCATAAATTTACCGTATTTAGGCCTGCTTGCTTTTTAAAATTGTTTTATAGGCCTAACCTCTAAATGGTGTAGGTGTTAACCAAAGCAACAAAATAAAATTCAACTGATTTTGTGGTCGACATTTTAAGGGGACTGTGCCTCCCCACCCCCTGAGTTACCACTGGGGGAGGTACGCGTCTCCTTGTGGTCTGCCTTCACCTCCGCCACCCACGTTTAGAAAGGCAATTTATTTTTAAAATGTAATGTTTTTACTGACAATACATCTTCAAAGATCTACCGTAGTATGGAATTCCATTGATAGCGATAGGTCATTATAGGACTAAATGACACATTGAACATGATTTGATGTTAATATTATAAGGAATTTTCAGACAGCTTCTGCTTTTGTAGACTTCTTAAATAGATTCTCAAGTTTACGAAACCATAATTGCTCACATCACCATTGATTTAAAGCCTTTCCTACTGGTACTGTTCACTGTACGCTATGAAACGTTGACGTAGTGCGTATTACCGCTGTATGATGCGTGTTGATATTAATTTTCTTTACCGTAATATGGTTAAATATAGGCCTATTCTAAATAAAACTTACGAAAGTAAAAAAAAATATTTAGGCCTATTGATTTGTTTAAATAGGCCTACTCGTTGTTTTCTCTGAATCTTGAATTTTGGGGCGCTAAACGTGCACCAGAGAGCTTCTGTAGAGAAAAATTTCCCCAGGCCCTAGGCGGGCCCTGGACCCACGCCCATTGTTATCATTTTTCTGTTAAAACATACCTCGGCTTGTCCAACTTGGCGTCGGACCCCCTCTTTCTAGCTCTGCTGAACCCGCCCATGCAGTAGGCCTAATTGTATATAGGTACAAATATTAAGAAAACATTTAACTTTGATCGCTACGGTACCATTTTTAATTAATTAAAAATAGTACGATGTGTTTTGAATTTAATATTTGACTTTGGCCTATTAGTCATTGCTAATTAAAGGCTTACAATTAAGTACTGTACAAGTACCTGACTTTGAAAGCTTATTTTATTTTTAACATTTAAAATTTGATATCTTCGTTAGGCCTCTTTACTTAGATATCCGCCATGTACTTTACAGTCATCATTGTGGTTGACAAGGTTAGCACGAGATAATGTTTGATGATTGAATATGTACACATGGATACACAACTGTCGAAACAAATTAAAATTAATTATTTGTGACGACTGCTACTTTACACCCATGAACATGACGTAATGGGGCACTCTTATCAGTTGTGGAAATAAGGTAAATATCCTAAACCCTTCGCGCGGGGGCCGGGACGTAACCGATGACACCCCCCCCCCCCGTGCGTCCAGGGCGTTTCCATGGGACCCCTCTGTGCACATTCTGTATCTCCCAAACTCAGGCGTTGATGCATGCTTAATTGCGGAGATGTTTTTTTTGTATAAACCTTTCAGGGGCGGGTTTAGGGGAGGGGGCGCAACCGGCGCTTCCCCCTATTATCGCCAAAACGTAGTTGCGTCCCCCCCCCCTTATATTAGGTGCGCCGGGTCCAAAATTTACAACAAAAACCCAAAATCGACTAAAATACGGCTCCAG
>JAOTQE010112254.1:0-13141 GCA_025631205.1 Nesometra sesokonis
AACTCTGATTGGGTAAAAGCGTCCCTTGCATAAACAAAACAAGTCCGTAACACATTCACTGAAGCATGAAAGCTGCGTGCACTACAATTTGCACGGAATTAAATTGCACTAAACTGAGTCAAATAAAATTGATATGGGCTGAAGGTACAATGTTGGCCCTAGAGTAGAGGTCAGAGAAGTGTTCCACCCATGTTCCATCTGCTTCTTTTTGTCAATTATAACATCCCCATTTGGTGATTTGAAAGAGGCTGATTTGCTTTGAGTTGGTCCTAGCGCTCTCTTGGTGCCTTCATACATCCATCTGATGTTTTATGCCGCTGAAGCAGTTTGTATCTTGCTGCTGAGTTCAATCCAGTACTCATTGGCACAGTGCCGGGCAGTCTGCTGGACCTTGCTTCGTGCTGCTTTTAGTATCTGGAGGTCTCTTTTATTTGGTGACTGTTTATATTCGGAAAGAGCACTACGCTTGGCTACAATGCAAGGGTTAATCACTGTAAACTTTGCCTCAAATCAGTCACTTGTCTTTGAGGTTTTTTTAAGTAGAGAATGCTGAACGATGTATGGCATCTCTCAGTTGTGTCCAGTTATCCTTAGCAGAGGAACCAATCTTACTCGTCCGGAAGGCTTTCTCAAATTTTTGAGAGAACTGATTCTTAAAGCCAGGTATAGACATCTATTGACATCTATGCGAGACATACCTTTCTGCATGGAACGATAGAATTTTTTGGGTCGCAGTCAGATCTTGCAACACACCAAAGAGTGGTCGGTGTCACAGTCAGCGCTGTGATAGGTCTCTGTATGCAGCACATTTCTGAGGAATACACGTCTTACTAGAATCAGATCCAACTGATGCCAATGTTTTGAACGTGGATATCTCCATGATACCTTATGTTGTGGTTTAGTCTTGAAAAATGAGTTGGTAATGTACAAACCATGGTAGGTGCACAGCTCAAGCAGTCGTTGTCCATTATCATTCATTCTGCCTACTCCAAACTGACCTAAACATTCAGGCCAGGCGTCTTGATCGGCACCCACTCTAGCGTTGAAGTCGCCTAAGATGATAAGTTGATCTTTTTGAGGGATGCTTTTTATAGTGAATGCAAGGTTCTCACAGAACACATCTTTAATCTATGGAGTTGCAGACACAATAGGAGCGTATACGTTGATAAGAGTTATAAGTTCTTGGCTAGTGTTTAGTCGGGAGGCTTAGAAGCCGTTCCGAGCTATTTTTACAAGGCTCTATTATGTGAAAAAGGTTGTTTCTTACAGCGAAGCCAACATCATGGACTATTGGGGCATTATTCTTCTTTCCTTGCCAGAAGAATGTGAAGTCTTTTCTCTTCAATGTGTCAGCTTCTGCCAGCCGTGTTTCTTGAAAAGTGGTGATGTCCACGTTAAGCCTGGGCAGTTTCTTGTTGATTATGGCTGTTTTTCTGGTGTCATTTATGTCTTGTAGGTTGTCTGAAAGGCTGGTCGTTATGGTCCGGACATTCCAGGTTCCCAGGTTTAGTGTTGATCTCTTTTGTCTAATCTTGTTTGCTGGTGCGATTTCTCAGGCTGCTTTCGGTTTTTAGCCTATCCCCACGCACCAAGTGAGGAATCAAAAGGTGGCGGGACAGCGCTAAACTGGCTGGGGGCTGCCCAGCTTGAGGCGGGCGGTAGCTGTCCAATGAAATTAAATAATCTCTCCCACCGACAGAAGCAACTCCTGGCGCCTTGATCTACGCCAAACAAGCAGTAGTTTATAACCGGTAACTGTTGCTTCCCGTGTTGTGTAAACACTATTAATGACGCTGGAGTAGCTTGGTGTTGGTATATACTAGGTTTGATGTAAACCTGGGAAGTATTTTATGGAGAACAGGTTGATGGCCATGCAGCTTGTTCCTCCCTCTCCACGACACTAATGGATCAAACAGAACAGCTGGCTGCTGAAATTTGGCACTAGTGTCGTCGCAGGAGTTGTCAGCTGAAAGTTGTGTGTTTTATGTAGACTTAAAACTCAAAAAAATGAGTTAAGTGCACTAGCCTAATTTTATCTCAGGCATTTCTGATCAAATTTTAGGCCTATTCGGCCACCCGCCAAAACAAGGCGGTGGTGGTGGTTGTGGAGATTGTTAATATCGAGGATACGATTTAGTTTATTTCACCCAAAACAAAATACAGTGGTAAATAAACAATGGGCATTACTCAAAGGCTATAAACTACTGGTTGCATCACCGGTGAAGGGTAATCACTTTTTTACGACGACGACGACGCCGACGCTGGCGGCAGCGGCGACGACGACGACGACGATGTCCGATGATGGGTAGTTACTTTTTACGTACGTAGTGGTGGCGATGATGATGATGGTGATGATGATGATGATGATGATGATGACGATGAGGATGATATGATGATGATGATGACGATGATGATGATGATGATATGATGATGATAATGATGATGACGACGATGATGATGATGATGATGATGATGATGATGATTATGATGATGATGATATATATTATTATTTCGACCATTTACTAATCAGATTTCACTTTGTTTATTTTAAAGAATCATCATACAGTGGGGCAGATAAGCAAAAAAAATGGGGACACGTCGGACAGAAGCGCCAATTTTGTTTTGCGAGTCTCTAAGGGCATAAGTATCAAATTTGAAAGGGGTGCCAACAAATCGGGGCACTCTGTCAGTCTATAGAGGGCGTTTTTCAAAAATTGCCTCCTGAGATTTGAACCCTTATATCTCGGTAACCACTGGCTGTAGAGACTTGTTTTCAAGTATCAAATTTGGAAAGAGTGCCAAAAAAATCGAGGCACTCTGTCAGTTTAAAGAGGGCGTTTTTAAAAAATGGCCTCCTGAGAATTGAACCCTTATATCTCGGTTACCACTGGCTGTAGAGACTTGATTTTAATCTTAAATTGTTCACAATATACATGTTCCTATTAGCTGTAATGAAAAAGTTTGTCCAAAAATGAACGAAAATGCTATTTCTGGCACTTTGACCTTTGACCTTAAATTACCATATCTCCGTAACTACTGCTCGGATTGACTCCATGTTGGTTGCAAATTGATCAGGACATGCAAGTTTATATTTACTTTAATGAGAACTATTTAAAAATAATAATGGGAAATGTACTTTCTGACCTTTGACATTTCACATATTTAAACCATTGTATTCCTATTATACTATTGCTAATTACTCGCAAACTTTATAGGGTAGGTAGCATTTACATTAAAAACTGGGCTTTTTGAATTCTCATTTTAAAGCTCATAATTTTATCTAGGTTACCCACATGGCTTCATTAATCAAAATAAAACATTTTTTTCAGTTATAAGCCATCAAAAATTCTTCCCTAATGAGGATGAAAAGGCTTTTGGTCATTCTTACTGAACTCTATCTAACAATATCATGATTCCAAACCTAAAATCCATTTTGTTTTCTGATACTGTGCTCACTGTTTATGAGTAAATTAAATATGAGCAAGTAGGCTTCTACAACCCAATAGCTATGCCCATTATTGCCCAGCCAAAAAATTAACAGGCGATGATCCAAAGGGTGGATGGGTGACCAGAAGAGGCAGAATAGACGAAAGTATATAGCTCAATAGGTATGCTCCATTATGGCATAGCCAAAAAATAACATAAATCTTAACCATAAATCGTCATATTTAGGCATACAACCAGGGGTGGGTTTTTAAATCTAAAACAAACATGGTACAAACAAGTTTTATATATGTCACAATCAGAAAAGTGAAGAAAATCTCTTGTATATTGGACATCTTGAAATATTTTAATTAAAGGTCACCTATGTCAAATTATTTATCACTTAAAGAAATATTAGAGTATATAAAAAGCTATAATAAATTACTGTGTTTTTCAATTTTGTAATTTTAGATTCAGAATCTGTACCTGTATCTGTACAGAATCTTATTTGTAATTATATAAACTAGTATTTTAGTAGGCCTATTTAAAAAATCCACCCCGATTCTATGCCAAAATGTGACAACCTATGTTTGATAATTTGACTGGACCATAATGGAACATTTACTGTATACATGTCTTTATTCTACTCATTTATTTGATTTAAACATGCAAAAGTGAGTAGAGTACCAGAAAACCATTAGGGTTAGAATGGTAATTTTTAGATAAGTAGTCAAAAATGAACTAACCCCTTTCATGCTCATTTTGAAGACATGTTTGGCATGACACTACTTTATATGAATAAATAAGAACTTTTAACTTTCTACACACAAATTTGAACAAGTACAGAAAAAGCTGATAAGCATACCATGTACAGAACGCCATTTGAACCAAATGATGGGACACACTTAGTTAGACCAAATTTCATCGAAATCGGTCAACCCTAAGGGATAGAAAAATCCTGGTCAAACATGCAAACAAACAGAGAGACACGGCAGCCCAGAAATAAGTACAGCTCCTGGCGCTCAGTACAATTTTTAACTCTTTATGTGACCTAATATTTGTCAGAAAACATATAATTAGCATTTTACTAAAATTATTATCCACCTTTGACCTGTAAAATATTTCATGAAGATGACAAATATACAAGGTATTATGAGTTGATTTGATTTGATTGTGTTATTATTTGTACCAAATGTTGTGATGTATTTTCAAAAATCCACACCGTGTTTTATGGCCAAATGTGACTAGCTATTTTTTATTTTAATAAGGGGTGTATCCAGCGGAGCTAGAATGGGGGGAGGGGGGCGATGCCAAATTGAAACACATGAGTGAAATTTTAACGGCAACTGATGGCAATAGATGTGGATCCAGGGCCTGTCTAGAGCCTGGAAAAATTGTTTCCAAAGATGCCATCTGACACACTTTTTATAGGCCAAAATGTGCACAAAAGTATTGTTTTCGCATGCAAATAATATTCTGCCAAGTCAAAAGTGGTTTTTGGGGGCTGGGTCACCCAAACCCCCTTCCATCCTGGGGTCACCTCCAGTTATTTTTGTGGATGGGGTATAGCTATTTGTTTGTAGAAGCCTACTTGGTTCTATTATGATCATACAGTATATGATTTACTCATAAACATTGAGCACAATATCAGAAAACATATTGGATTTTAGGTTTGAAATCATGATTTTTTCAATAGAGTTCAGTAAAAATGGTCAAAAGGACTTTCATCCACATTTTGGAAGCATGTTTGAAGGCTTATAACTGAAAAAGTTTTATATTTTAATTAATGAAGCCTTGTGGGTAACCTAGACAAACGTTATGAGCCTTAAAAAATCTGATAATTCAAAAAGCCCAGTTTTTAATGTAAATTCTACTTACCATATACACATTGCGGGTAATTAGCAATAATATAATAGGAATACAATCAAACATAAGTTGTCACATTTTGGCATTGGGGTGGCTTTTTTAAATAGGCCTATCAAAATACTAGTTTATATAGTTATAAATAAGATTCTGTACAGTTACAGGTACAGATTCTGAATCTAAAATCACAAAATTGAACAAATACAGTAATTTATTATAGCTTTATAGTCTGATATTTCTTTAAATGATAATCACTTTTTCCAAAAATTTTTGATTAGCATTTCACCTATGACAAATTATTTGCCATAGGTGGCCATTCATTAAAATATTTCAAGATGTCCAATATACAAAATATTTTCTTCACTTTTCTGATTGTAACATATATAAAACTTGTTTGTACCATGTTTGTTTTAGATTTAAAAATCCGCCCCTGGTTGTATGCCTAAATATGACGCGAGATTTATGTTAATTCTTTGGCTAGGCCAAAATGGAGCATACATATAGCTGTATACTTTGGTCTATTCTGCTTTTTCTGGTAACCCCCCCCCAACCCTCTTGGATCATCGCCTGTTAATGTTTTGGCTGGGCAATAATGGGCATAGCTATTGGGTTGTAGAAGCCTACTTGTTTCTATTCTGCTCAATTATTTGATTTACTCATAAACAGTGAGCACAGTATCAGAAAAAATGGATTTTAGGTTTGGAATCATGATTTTTTTCAATAGAGTTAGTAAAAATGGCCAAAAGTCTTTTCATCCTCATTTTGGAAGCATGTTTGATGGCCTATAACTGAAAAAGTTTTATATTTTAATTATTGAAACTTTGTGGGTAACCTAGACAAACGTTATGAGCTTTAAAAAATCTGATAATTCAAAAAGCCCAGTTTTTAATGTAAATTTTACATACCATTTACACATTGCGGGTAATTAGCAATAATATAATAGGAATACAATCAAACATAAGTTGTCACATTTTGGCATTGGGGCGGATTTTTTAAATAGGCCTATCAAAATCCTAGTTTATATAATTATAAATAAGATTATGTACAGTTACAGGTACAGATTCTGAATCTAAAATCACAAAATTGAACAAATACAGTAATTTATTATAGCTTTATAGTCTGATATTTCTTTAAATGATAATCACTTTTTCCAAAAATTTTTGATTAGCATTTCACCTATGACAAATTATTTGCCATAGGTGGCCATTCATTAAAATATTTCAAGATGTCCAATATACAAAATATTTTCTTCACTTTTCTGATTGTAACATATATAAAACTTGTTTGTACCATGTTTGTTTTAGATTTAAAAATCCGCCCCTGGTTGTATGCCTAAATATGACGCGAGATTTATGTTAATTCTTTGGCTAGGCCAAAATGGAGCATACATATAGCTGTATACTTTGGTCTATTCTGCTTTTTCTGGTAACCCCCCCCCAACCCTCTTGGATCATCGCCTGTTAATGTTTTGGCTGGGCAATAATGGGCATAGCTATTGGGTTGTAGAAGCCTACTTGTTTCTATTCTGCTCAATTATTTGATATACTCATAAACAGTGAGCACAGTATCAGAAAAAATGGATTTTAGGTTTGGAATCATGATTTTCTTTAGATAGAGTTCAGTAAAAGTGGCCAGAAGTCTTTTCATCCTCATTTTGGAAGCATGTTTGATGGCCTATAACTGAAAAAAAGATTTATATTGATTAATGAAGCCTTGTGGGTAAACTAGACAAAATTATGAGCTTTAAAAAATATGAGAATTCAAAAAGTCCAGTTTTTAATGTAAATGCTACCTACATATAAAGTTTGCGAGTAATTATCAATAATATAATAGGAATAAAGTTGTTTAAAAATATATGAAATGTCGAAAGTCAGAAAGTACAATTCCCATTATTATTTAAAAATAGTTCTCAATAAAGCAAATATAAACTTGCATCTTCTGATCGATTTGCAACCAACATGGAGTCAATCCGACCAGTAGTAGATATGGTAATTTAAGGTCAAATGTCAAAATGCCAGAAATAGCATTTTCGATCATTTTTAGAAAAACTTTTTCATTACAGCTAATAGGAACATGTATATTGTGAACAATTTAAGATTAAAATCAAGTCCCTACAGCCAGTGGTAACCGAGATATAAGGGTTCAAATCTCAGGAGGCCATTTTTTAAAAACGCCCTCTATAAACTGACAGAGTGCCCCGATTTTTTTGGCACCCCTTCCAAATTTGATACTTATGCCCTAAGGGACTCACAAAAAAAAATGGCGATTTTGTCCCACGTGTTCCCATTTCGGGAAAAATCGCTGCTTAGCCACTCCACTAATATATTTTTCCGCGTTAAAATCCACCCAGTAGTAAAAAATTTACATCGATATTTCAGTATTAATTTTTGGCTGTTAAATTTACCGCACGCCTCCCTACTCAAATAGTGCTATGTGATTGCTGGTTATTTCCTTTTGTTAATTTTTAACAATTAAATATAATCAACTAATAAATAAATGTTTCTACAGGGGTGGATTTCTAGGGCAGACCGATATTATTAGAACTATAATATCAAAAAAAATATTGTAATGTGAAACCAAATTACAGTACTTTAGACAATTCCGCAATGCAGTGTGTTAACACTATGATAAACCATCATGGGTGGATGTTTGAAAAAAAAAACTTTTATTATGCCTAATATTGTACTACCGTATCATATTGTGAATTTTAAAACAGTTGTAGACTCTCCGAAACCAAGGCCTTTTCAGTGATGTCCAGCGGTGGAAGTTTATTTTGATTTAGGCCTAGTTAATTGAATAAAATTTCACTTTTCTATTTACAGTAATATTTTTTAGATTATTATTTTTTAGTAATTTGGCTCATAAGGATCTATACAATTATTTTTTTCAAAAGTTTTGCTTTGAGTTATTCAGTTATTAAAATTTATGGATCGAATATTGTATTGAGAGAGTTTCCGGTACTCTGTTATAAAGGAGACTACCAATAAGTAAAATAAATGAATGAATAAATAATTACCCGAACAATATACTCTGAAATAACTATTTTATTCTGAATGTGTTTGAGGCACGTCGTCTCAGTTCAATGGCTTGAGGATGTAATTAATTTGATTTATTTGCAGTTTAAAAATAGTGTAATTTATGTTTATTGTTTTACATTGAAAGAAAACATCCATGGAGAGGCGTTTTGGTAGGCTTATAAATTCTTGTTTTAATTCAAAGTTGTGTATGGGTTTTGTTAAAGAATGTGTTCACTGCGCATTGTGCACTGGTAGGAAAATTAAAAACCTTTTAAACATAATATTTCGGCATGGAAAAATCAAATTAGAAAGTGTTATTTGATGAAAGATATATCTGTCTCACATGAGTGGGCAGAATTCGACATAGAAATATTTTGACATTGGAAAAGTTATGAGTTTTTACTTAGAAAGGTTTTGACTATATTGGAATTATATAGGATATGGTGATAGTTATTTATTTACTGACTTTTTATTATCATACTTGGCTGTGTGGTACAATGTTGTTAAAAATAATGAAATGGATATGTGATGTCAAATGAAAACTAGTCAGCTGTTATAGACTGACCCATTTTATTTAATTTTACTATTACGAGTAACAGCGTTCCAAATTAGGTACTGTCTGGTATTTTAAGTATTTGACGTCATGTCGAAAATCAGGAAACAATTATAATTGGAACAAAAATGAAATAAAAGTAGGTGGAATAAAAAAGACAAAAACTTTTAAGCATCAGCGCAGATGTTAGAGAAGGGGGTGCAGATTAATATATTATTTTTGAGTGGTTGATGGTCCCCTACTTTTCGACGGTATACCAATAAGTCACTACCGATTGCGATTCGCGTGCAGTACATGTTATGAATTGTGCTTCCAATAATGATCTGTATGCGTCTAGGCTTATAATTTTGTACGGTTTTCTACTTGTCGGCAGGGTATCTCCCACTCTAAAACCCACTCCATACACTCAGTCTTTGAATATCTCCAATTTTTTAAAATGGGCCTTGGGCAATAGGAAAAAAATAAAAAAGAGAGTTCAAAATTTGTTACAATGTTGACCAATGTATCTAAGATATAATAGCTGCACATGGTTTTATGATGATTTGTTATCATTCAAGGTATAAATACGCCCATGTTTTTACTTGCAAAATTTAATTAATTAGGCATAAATATTAGATCGTTATGCTGACCACACCCGAGAGGCCCAAAGTAAAAAAAATGGGGACAACAAAATAAAAATCGGGATCGGCATTTTTAAACATTTCCATATTTCCGGGGTTTTTTTTGGTAAAGTACAGTGCATAAAATTTGACCGAAAATTGTAAAAAGCTAGCCTCAAAATTGTAACTAGGCCTATACCTACAACTCCAAGGAAATAAAAGGGTAAAGTTATTGAAATTAAGCCTATGGTAATTGGGCTCTACTAAAATTATTTTTTCCTGACCCACTGATCCAGGTTAACTGATGCTGCTTGTGCGTGATGGGCAACATGCTTCATACTAAACTACTCCACAAGAAATAAATAATAAAATTGTATGCATTTAAATAAAAGATAGACACCCCGCATAGATATAATTTAAAATTTAGGACGTGAAACTGACAACAAAATTTAATTTGAATTGGATTTGATTTCCCCAATTCATTCAGAAGTCCTATTACCTCTCTCTTCCTCTGACCCTTATCGATGATTCCTGATTTTGCATTACAAAACAACTATACAATGCTGTGATCACTAAAGTGTAAAACCTCCTATTCTTTATTTATTTTTAGGAGTTATGTCCGTATACTCTCAGGGAAAACTTACCGGGTCACACATGCGAAGGCAATTAGCCTTCTAAATTTTAAGAAGAGTTGAATACATTGGTTTTATGCCTCAATGTGTGAGAGCTTAGCACTGGCTATGACAGGTGGAGGGAAGCGGAAGGATAGAACAGCATTCATTCTCAGTTGAATCAAATAAAACAGTTTTTTATGTCTTCAAAAATAGGTTTTAATTGACGGATTTTTACCATTGAAAGATGAATGTGACTGTTTTTAATACAACTAAACACAAATCTGACATTTAAATTATCAAAATACTCCTTTTAAAGAAGTTAGCCCTTGATAAAATATATTATTGTACATGAGTTAAGCGATTAATCTAACCTTGCTAATGACTTGTGCTAATAAAGAATAGGAGGATACCTCCAATATTTTATTCCACTTTCAATGGTAACTCTGCCTGTAATGACTCGAGATTATTTTCGACTATACGATTTTGATGAAGTATTGGTAAATTATTCCTTCATCATTTTTTCACTTTGAAAATTGAAATGTAAAAAAGAAATATTTATTTGTTTATTACTGTCATATTTTAATTTTTTTGCAACTCAGCTCCAAATATGGGAAGGTGGTTTTTTTTTTGTTTTCTCTTCAAATATTGAATTGTGTTGAATTGTAACACTTCCGAAACTATTGTGAAAGCGTGCCATTTCCGAGCATGCCCTGTGCTAGGCCTATAATTTAAATTTCCCACCTCAGTCTGGGTCTGAGGTGAGTAGGGCTCTATTTCTCCTTCAAACATTGACAAGACATGCCTCAATTTCGTCAAATTATAACACTTCCGGAAATATTTTGGTATAAAAAGGTCAATCAAAAGAAATAAAATACTTAATACATTTTTTGATATTTAAATACACTACTTCATAAATATGGAATAAATAAATAATAATTATTTTTTTTCACATATTCACTTTGTAGACTTATTTTTTGATGTGCAACATAGTGCACTGTAATAATTAAGAACAGCTGTGGGAACCTCGCATACCCACAGGGACCCCTCAACCCCAAAGCCTAGTGGTTTTATTTACGGTCATAATGATTAAACACTAGGGCTTCTTCAGGATGGAACCCAGAACTTGGACATACACTAACCCAAGCTATAGTGGTGTAAGTAGGCTACCTAATTAGAAGGTTTAAGAAGTGGCGATGTGACAGTTGCATGCTATTATTTAAATTATAATTATTAACAAAACATGTACCCATGGAAAACCTAATTTGCAAAGGGTAAGAAAGTGGGATAAAATATCAAATACCTTACCAAATTTTAAGCATATTTCAATTGCAATCAACTGAATTAGGAGCCAAAAAGAAATAAAGCATTTCGCCATAATCGTCTTCTTGTGCCAATAGAAGATATATTGAAATACAGTACAAATGAAGAATACAATAAACAAGGAAGTTCTGAGATCAATGAGCTGTAACATGACGTAGGCCTACTGTTTGTTCTGAATTCGGTGACTGTAACAAGGGAGCAGCCGTAAACTTTCCTAAAATTAACATAAGAAATGTCGTGAATAAAAAAGGCCATTTGACACAACAATATTGAGTATTACTAAGTGCAGAGAATTTTATTTTTTAGTATAAAGCTTTGGTTGAAGCAATTTACCAATCATAGCTGTTCGTAATTGTGTTTGTTAACTTGTTTACTGTTTTATATTTGGCCCCTTGGCAGGGGCAGCAGAACGCGGGGACAAGGTTAAATTTTTCTCAGCTACCCTACCCTCGAGGGACTCGGGAAAGTGGGTGCTCAACCTGATTAGAATACGAGAAGCAAAAAAAAGTCATTGCCTATTAATTTGTCGTGGTCCGTGAAGAGGGTTTTCAGGGCTAAAATGTTCATACTAACCATATTTAATTGCTGATTTTTTATTGCTGTAGACCTCTAAAAAGTGTCGGCGCGTGTCGCGGATCCAGAGCCCCGTCGGGAGACTCTCCCCTCCTCCTTCGGGAAGAAATTGAAGGTGTCGTTGGGGCTTTGTAGGGTATTGTCAAGGTCCAGTCGAGCAAAATACGGCAAATAGTTTTTTTTTCTTGTTTGTCAAAGTGAAAACTGGGAACACACCCACATCAACTTCCCCCTACCTGTCGCACGGGTTTCCCCTGTCGGTGGTGTTGCCCTGCCGTTGGGAAATTTCTGGCGCCGCCACTGCACTAAGAGGGAAGTGCTGGGGCACTCTAGGCGTTAATCTTACTAGCAAATAAAATTTAATCTATCCGATTTTGTAGTTGAAATGACATTTCTGGGAGCTATTCAAAAGGACGAATCAAAAACTGAAATTGTTCCATACAGTCAACCTTCTCATTTACACCTCTATGTGTGGAAGGTGTGTGTAAATGAGAAAGTTCGTAAATGAAAAAGTTCATGAGGTTTATGAAAACAGACAAAATAAGGTTTGCAAAACACTTATCTTGATTTTTATAAAAATCTGCTGTTTTGTTTAACTAACAAAAGAAAATTTCAAAAACCAAAAAATTGATAATATTAAATTATCGTAAAGTTACATCACCAGCCATTATTTTAATGATAATTATTGTCTCAAAAGTGTAAGTAGTAATTGAGAAGTTTGTAAACGAGAAGTTTGATTGTAATCCAAAGGTAAGACAATGGATTAACACGAAGTGTCATTTATTATTGAAAGTTGTGAATGTTATTACAAAATATTCAACACACATACGGAACCGATTTTATACTCGCAAAATAGCCTTTATTAACCCATCTCAAGCATGTTTCTTTGGACAGCCGGCATCATCAGCGAACATAACCAGATGGCAACACTATACGCAGCCAATTAACTGGGGCGGATTGGGGGTGGGGGATCAAACACAGTGATTTTAAAAAGGTTTGTTTGAGAACAGTCGTTTAATTATAATATCAATGCGGTTAAATAAGGATTTAAATACAACTAGAATTGAATTTGTCATTATGACAAATTAGCTGATCTGCAGAAACCTTTGAAATGACATTTGACCCTAGCTTGATGTGTAGGGAGTGTACATACAGTAGGTCTTAATGAATTAATTGTAA
>JAOTQE010112265.1:0-13139 GCA_025631205.1 Nesometra sesokonis
TTAACGAATCCATACTGGTTGGGATTGAGAAGACCATAATCATTAACGAATGTATTTACATTACGAATTATCAGTTTAAAACCTTAAAAACCAAACGCACATTACAAAACTTAAAATAAATGGGAAGATCAGTTGAATTTACATTACAATAGGTAATTTTTAATTTAAAAATGTTGATGTGGTTTCCAACCACAACCCTTTCAAAATCTATAATTTTCCTATTTTTTAGCATTGTTTGATATGAGTAGCAGACCCACTTTTTGATTGAATGCCTACTTTGGAAAGTGTTTTCATTTCCTCTATCATGTCCAAATGTTGTGAAATGTTGTCATTAAGGTAACAAATTGTTCTATAGGTGTATCCATAGTAATTTAAATCCTGGAGTTCCTCTTTAATAGTCCAAATTATTGTAGAATGGTTTTTTAACAGGGCTCGATTTTTTACTAGCCCAGCACACAATGGCTAGTGAAAACTGCACCGGGCTAGTGAATTTTCATTTTATCTAGCTCAGTTGGCTAGTGAATACAAGTGTCAAGCTGCCACTTTTACCTATTGCAGATTGTTGCCACAGACATGTGCTATTTCAATTACTAGTGGGCTAGTGAAAGTGAAAGTCAACTTGCCCAGTGTACCAGTCAAAACAAAAACAAAAATTGAGGCCTGTCCAACATTAGTTTAGCAAGGGCAGGTTGGCCTAATGAAGGTTATATAGCTTACTGTAGTAGAGTATCCAAACTTCTTTTAACAGCAGATGGTCTATTGCAGGCAATCAGTAAAACAGGTAAAACAATTGATGAAAAACTATAATTATTTTTAGTCCTTTGTTGAACTGGTAGTAATTTTTTTATACTACCGTTATCTTCTTCTTTTTTCCTATCTTGTTCTGCTAATTTGTTATTATATTGTAAAATTTCTTGGTCTTTTTTTTCTGAAAAGAAAAATGAACAATAATGAATCCGGTGTTAAATCAGTTTACTTATCAGAAAGAGAGAGCATTGTGATGTGCTCCGTCTGTCCATCTGTCTGGGCATCTCAGTACATAGCAAAATAAATGGTCACATTACTTCAAATTTTTCAGATATGTTGATACCCGGTCCTCCTCCATAGGTTTCATGCTGATTCGGTTTACCATCCCGATTCTAGAATGACATTTGGTTAAGCAAAATATGTTTATCGAGTCTGCTTTTTCCAGGTTGACAAAGCAATAAAACAAGACTATCAGATGGTAAATTTCATACTCGGCAGTTGTTTTAATTGTAAAATATTATTTAAATGAGACAAGGGTTGCGATTTTAAATGCTTTTCTTGTTTAATATGGATTTATTACAAATTAAGTAGAAACAAAAAGAGTTTTGTAGCAAACTTAAAATTTAAAGACAAAAATAAAAATTTTTAAAAAAATTATTAAATAAATATTAAATTATATAAAAAATAAAATATTAAAATCTTTCGGACTTCTGCCAATAAGCTATTGGAACTGGACAGTACTCAGGGAGACAATCCCCTATACTTTTCCAATGAGTATACTGTGTTCTTTCATGTGCACATAAACCGTGAAGTACACGGGATCAATGGCTTAACATCTCATTCGAAAGACGGTGCGCTGTTAACTTGTATTTCAACTCTTCAGTTGAAAAACAAGAAGAGTGGCATGAAGAGTGGCATGATGTTCAATCGAACCATGGACCAGCAAGTCCCCACCGGTCAGCACACAGCACAATGATTACCACCAGCCAGCTAAGCCAATTGGGGTAAATGCCATTGACTGTTGATGAATGTTCTGTGTGTCTATTTTATAGTAAAAGATAGACTATAAACTACAAAATATAAACAAATATTCATTTCAAAAACACAAAAGAAATACGGTTTACCATTTAAACATAAACAAGAATGGGAACTGAAATGTTATAAAGAAAACCGAAATGTAATATATAAATCATTCCAAAAATAGCATAGAAGAGATAGGGTTTACCATTTAAAGACAAAAAAAAATAATGGCAAATGAAATGTCATACAGAAAACTATATATGCAATTTAGATTTATAAATTGATCTGAAATTTATCTTAGCACGAGCCAGCTATTCTGGAAAAAAAAAACCATCAGGAGATCGGTGGTATTATATTTACAATTAGTAATAGATACTTTCAGTATAATGTAAAATTAGGAATAGACACTTCAATTCTTCACAGTTCTACATACATAGTTATACTGTAGTGTTTCGATGGTATATCCACTCATTTGAAACTATACGATTAGAAACTATGTTACAGTTAAAGTTGGGAATAGATACAAGTTTAATTTAAAATTTGTAACAGATCACCATTGAATGAAAAGTGTCAATTTCACACATGTGTAGGTGAGAATTCTTATTGTCAGGCGTCAGGTATTCAAACATACATTTCAAATTGAAATAATTCAAAAATTCTGTCATTACTGATAACCTATGAATATTCAGATCTACTTGAAAGATGTCAAAAAGAATTTAATTTTTTACAAGCTCTGAAGTAAGGTGTTAACGTGAATCATCAAATAAAACGAGTTTGAAGGTTTTGGTGGCTTTAATTATGGAAAAACTGCCTTACAAATTGTAATGCTTTCACTATCTATTTCTATTTATACTTGTATAAAATGTTAAGACAATATTCTTTAAGATGCTGCATAATACATCTAAATACTTACAGTACATCATAATCAGTAAGTCCATTCATTCAGTCCGTTTGTCTGTTTGTGCATAAAATAAAGTCTGTCTGTTGGCATTCAGTCATCATATTTCAGTCGATTGCTAGCAATACTTTTATTAAAAGAATCACCATTATATAAATAACAAAATTCTCCAGATTTAAGGTTTAATCAAATTCACAAAATAGGGGCGTTCATACTTGCGAAAAAAAATTGAAATTTAAAAATCGATTTTTGAAACGCAATCGAAAAATCAATTTTTTTTGTGTGTGTGAACAAAAAAAATTCAAGAACTCTTGCGATTGTGATCAAATTCACAGTTCTTCTTGCGATTTTTCAGAATTATCGCGATAATTCGCCGAGTGCTATATGTATGTGTGCGATGTTTCATGTGTTTGAATGCTCGGCAAAAAAAAAAAAAATTTTTGAACCGCAATTCAAATTTCAATTTTTCCTCGTTTTTAAGCAGGCTTTCTTAAAAATGTTCCTACAGCAAAAACTTACAAGTGGGATAGGTTTTTATGGTATTTATTTTATAAAGTGTGATTTCAAACAGTAAAATTTTACTGTGGACTGATGGTCTATTACAGCAGTAAAGGGTTCTTTCCACAGCATTTGCTGTCGGTGCTGTTGGGAAATTCGACCCCTAATAAGATATTTGTGACAAAGGTTCATGATCAATATCTATATTTGTCAAAAATATGTATCATGAAGAAATAATACAGATACAAATCTTTATTGTCATAAAATATCATGGTTCATCCAAAAATTCTTTTTTTTTGAAGAATTATTCAGTACAAAATTAAACGGCACATGACATACGTAACCTAAATTACTAGATTGCAAGATCCTGCAATAAACAACATTCAATATACTCAAGGTAATATACATGTTACTTACTTTGCATTAAAATTGCTTTTTGTTTTTCAATATCTAATAGTAGCTGTTCATTGACCACCATTTGGTCTTTTAAATCTGACTGAAGACGAGCAAGCCTCTCTGATAAATGAGATCCTGGCTAAAAAAAGAGAAAATAATAATAAAAACGATTACTAACTGATTGTTGTCGGTTTTGAAAACAATTTTTAAGAACTACAGTATGAAGCTAAAATTCAAGGTCAAAGATTAAGCAAAGTAAATTTTTATTTGGTATCAAATAGAACTTCAACACCAACAAAACAAGTTACATACTGTTTTCAAAAGGTTATCAACTGAATATGTAATCCATTAATGTCATCATGTGTAAAGTTATCAGAAGTTCCATCTGGGAACAAAACAATATCCTCACTGAAGCTTTTGCTAAAATATATGATATTCTCCCCCCCCCCCCCCTCAAACTAGCTATTCTCATATGGAACCCTTATGCAGCACAGCGCAGGCGTATACCTGTCCAATACTATTCTGTCTTTGAAATGTTTGTAAGAAGAGAATAAAAAAGAATACCATTTTGAAATTGGCACAAATTAATTAAAAAGTTGGGCTAAATTTAACTGTTCTTATTATACAATCAGAGAAAAATAATTTAATTTGTAACTTCCTATTATTTGTGGTTACAGTGCTATACATTCATGTCACCAGCAACATAATATTACCCTGGAAAATCACCAATCAATAATACTTAACTGAAACATGAAGATATTAGACAAATGTTATGAAATATTCATTCCAAGTTTCATAATAATATCATGAGGTGACAAGATCAATAGAGTCATGAGATCAGAGGGTAGCAAGGCATGCTCAAGATTTAGCTGAATGCTTACAGTTATCGATGTAACGATACAGAGGCATACAAAAACCTTACAAAACACATGGCTTTGAGGCTTAACCAAGGGATACTTTAAAATCATTAGTGCACTGCCTTTAGCTTGAATATGATTCTAATGATCATGTGAACATTTCATTTTGCTGGGAGTCTTTAATTAAATAAGTCACAATATTCCTTTCACAATTATTGAAGAGGCAAGCCAAACAAGGTTAAGTTACAAAGATAGTTTTCCATAATAGGCAAAAAGAGAAAATGGTCAATTTTTTATTTATTTATTCAAAAATATACAATTTAAACGTTCAACTTTCGGACTAAATTAAGAATTTTCAGATAATAATATAAAAAAATTTCAACAAGAAATATTTTTTTAAAAAAAAACTGCTGCACCAACTTCTTTCTACTTTAGCGTTTAAA
Organism: Nesometra sesokonis; assembly: GCA_025631205.1. NCBI lineage: Eukaryota > Metazoa > Echinodermata > Crinoidea > Comatulida > Antedonidae > Nesometra > Nesometra sesokonis. The sequence goes on from JAOTQE010112265.1 coordinate 4,860, forward strand.
TTTGTTTAACCTATAATTTGATATATCAAAAGATCTTTTGATTCATTTTAGTCTGGAGGTATGAATATCAAAATACAACACTGTAAACTTAGAGAAATCACTTTGCATAGTGATCGAACGACCTCATTTTTGTTACTGCTAGCAAAACAGTTGTCACCTATTGTTCCATAAAGGCGGGTACTCACCGCGTCGTGCAACGGTTGTACGATGATCGCACAACTAAACTGTTGCTCCCTGTGTGAGTGGTTGCCAGACGCAATGACAGTCTTTTACTCGTCGGTCAACGTTTTTTTTTAGCAATTCAACAGAGAAATCACAAAAACCCTATTGGCCAATGAGTAGAAGACTGTCATCAGGTCTGGCAACCACACACACAGGGAGCGACGGTTTAGTCATGTGACCGTTGCACAACGCAGTGAGTACCCACTATTTGAGATTGTATTCAAATTTTTGAATAAAATGCTATACAACAAAAACAACTATATACCTTCAACAACTATATACCTTCAACAACTATATACCTTCAACTCTTTTGAGTCCCAATATCTTAAAAAACCAGTCAAGCTTTGTCTAAAATTCCATCTCAGCCTAAAAAGATATCCCACTTTCAGGACCAAAAAAGACATTTGCCAAATCCAGCCCTCAAACCTTGTTAGTGGTCTTACCCACCCGGCCACAAAGCACTCCCAGTTAGCAGCAGTGACTTAACGGTATCAAATTCTTAAATGGAGAGGAGCCCTTCCTAAATTATTTCTTAAGTTCCTCATGTTCAATGTGTTCCCAAGAGACCATTAGATGTCATTTGATTGAACACACATTCTTAAGCACTCCCAGTTAGCAGCAGTGACCTGTCTCAAATTCTTAAGGGAAGAGGAGAAATTCCTAAATTATTTCTTAAGTTTCTCATGTTCAATGTGTTCCCAAAAGACCATTAGGTGTCATTTGACGTCATTAATTGAACACACACATCCATTTTTTAACACATTCTCAGTAAATTTTGTATGACTTAATCAGATATTCCAGACTCTTCTTGGTAGTGCTTTTCCAAATTCCCTTGTCTTTGTAGTACAGTATACTGTATGGCTCAACTTCCTACTGTTTCTGATTGCTATTTAATCTTGTTCATTTCTGCCTCAACAATTAAATTTTAAATTGATCTAATGTTGTTAATCTTGTAAATCATCTTTTACCCCTTTACACTGTTAATTGTGGGATCGTCCCGCAATTGGGAATCCTGGGACGTACAATTGCAGAATCGATTTGTAGTGTAAACAGTGTAAAAAATCAATTGCGGGTTGAAACGTGCCTGGGACAATGAAGTGGAATAGTTTCAGCTTTGATCCTTTCCAGAACATACCCGAGTGGCAGTTTAAACAGTTCCAATTTCAAGTTAAAAATTTAAGTAAAAGTTTATGATGAATTTTGGGCATGTGATATTGCCATATTTAGAAATTTCTAATCATTGATGGGTCCGAAGAGGGTCTTGCTTCATGTTTTCATTCAATTAGTGTGTCAGGCAACTTTGTGAAATTTTTAATGTATTTAAATAGTGTAATTTCCGAGCATCTTGAGGTATAATATTCTAAAATTAAGGTAGATTAAACTATGCCCTCATTCTTTTTTTATTTATGGATTTTACCATGCCTAACAAGCACCTTTAAACAATGAGTCTACCTTCCCACTAGTAAATGTTTGGATCTTGTCAAGCATCCTCCTCCCCCTCCCGCCCACCTACAGCAAATTCCTAAATCCGCTACTGGTTGAGGCTAGGGTGAGAAATATAAAAATATTGGCTGGAAATTGCACTCTAAAATTCTTAAAATACAACTGTTTTTCTTATAATTGAGGGAACATAATCACACAGTTAAACCACCCCAGATATTACAGTGTTTATCTAAAATCTAAAGCACACAGAAGCTTTTAATACAGAGTTTGGTATTCAATCACTGTAATGTGTGGCTATTAAATAAGTATTTTTTATCAGTATGATATTTTCTGTGCATTTAGACGCCTTAATTTATCACTAAAGCACTCTACTGATCTTAAAGGTGCTAAATTCAAAAGCACATAATCTATTAATGTACATTGTACAATAATGGTGCAACCATTAATCACAGACTTCTACATGTACAGTAGCTTTAATTTGGTTTGCTTTTCTCTCTTACAGACAGCATAACATTTGCCTGGTATTTAGATGTCCTCAATCACTGGGTGTACAGTACTCTCATCATAATTTAATTTAGGGTTCTTGAATTTCGTTTAAATTCTTAGGTAGAAATTTAATCATAAACTCTCAACAAGATCATAATTGATTTACGATTGATTTTGCCGGCAATATTTCAAGAGCATTAGGGATTACCAACTAAGTCATGTGATCATTTTTCTTCTTAATGGTTTTAAAAAAATAATAATTTCATTAAATAGATTGCATAACAAATTGATGGATTTTGCTGGATAATAAAATTTCTCTGCATCTGAACTCTTCAAGTTGTAATTTTATGATGCAAATGAAATTTAGCAATCATCAAACTACAAATTCCCAATGCTCTCATAAAAATATTGCTTAGAATTCGATTTAAATTCATGAATATTTATTTTGAAATGTTGTATTGTTTTTTTAAAATAAATTTTGATTAATATGGATGATAAACTACCAATTATGGATCATATAGTGACAAAATTTATAATTTTATGAATATTGTAATTACTATAAGGTTGTAATTATAATATCCAAGTTTAAAATTGCAACTGTGTTGAATATTGTCTAACATAGGCCCAACCATCTTCATAGCAAAAAAGGTTGATAGTTAATACCATGTTTATATTTGAAATACCTATAACTACCCCTTAAATCTTTTGAAATGACCTGCAGTAACTACCCCACTCCACTGCCCATGGCGACTGTTCCATTCGGTGAATCATTCATTTTGGTGCGTTTCATGTTTGGATCATTTTCTCTTTCTTACTAGCCGGCTATGTTGGCATTTTTGTAAACTAGTTGTCAGGGCAGTAGCCAGAGTTGAACTTGGGTACACGTAGGTTTCTAGGGACTGGAACCTCTGTTGGAGGTCAGAGGTTGAGTCCCCCTTAAAAAGCCACATTTTGAAAATTTCAGACAAGGCGACCACCTCGTCTGTCTCACGCTGGCTATGGTACTGGTTGTCATTTTGCTGAGGATTAGATATTTAGCAATCCTTTTGTGATTTGGGTAATTTTATACAAGAATCTGTGAAAAGTCCTACGGCTAAAGAAAAGCCTAAAACTAACAATGAAGTATCAAAACAATGTAATAAATCAAGGAATAGGATCTTTAAAATACAAAGAGAATCCATTGAAGGCTATTAATCACAATCACAACATTGCTGGGTAGGGAGTGGATTAAATACCAGTCTGGTTGACAATTTGACCCAAGTCATTTCTGGAAGGTACTGGTACAGAAAAAATGTCAAAGGTATAGGCAATGTGTGAATAAGCAGTTGTTTATGTTAATGTTAACATAAAATACACATACAAACCACAAAGGCAGGAAATTTGCCATAAGGAAAATGTTAGACCATCACTTTAGATAAGAGGAACTGTCAATCTCCGTTGAAAGAGATAGTAGTGGTAAACAGAATAACCATCTAAAAAATTATTTCACTTTCTACATTAAAATCATACTAAAATTCAGAATGAAAACAAACAGGAATTTCTACAATAGAACCCTTCCCATGGGGTATCCCTATTTAAGGAATTCCAATAGAAGGCGTCACTTCCCTGAAAAATGGGATGAAAAATGTTCAATATTACTAGCAAACTAAATTTTTAAGAAACCCTTATTAAGATGGTTCACAATAATTTTGAGTGTGTCAAATGGTTGATGCAACTTCAAAATGTGTAATATTTATTTCAAATGTCGGAATTGAACTTTATACTATAGGGCAAAGGCCAGTTTTAACTGATTTGTTAAGGGTAGAACAACTGGAAACAAGAGGTAATCATGTATTTCTTTGGTCCTCATAGTGCCCCCTTAATAGAGGTTCTATTGGTGAAGATGATACATGGTTCAATTATTTAATACAATATGTCAGATGCTGTATTTATAAGTTCAATATGATTGTACATGTAAACAATCACTAATGCTGAGGTATAAATAAGCGAAGGTCTGTAAATTTACATTTATATGAATATACCTGTTAAATTCTATAAATTCATATTGATGAAGAGCGGTAGTTACTCGATAGTATAATTGTTAGGAAGATCAGGAGAGTTTAGACTTTCAGCAATAAAATATTAAAACTACACCGTCGCACTGGAAACTGTAAAATCACATTCAGTGGAAATGCTAGTAAAAATATAGCAATTTTATAGAAGTGTGGCATAATTAGGTCGATGACTGCATTTTCGGAATGAAACAACGCAATTACTTTAGGCTAAATCTTCCTGCAGTAATTCTAAAATGTTATCATCGAATGGATGAAAGATTAATTTGAAATGTGATGGTAGGAATTCTGTTACATCATAGGATATCCGATATGTCATCTTAATCACTAAATTTAACATTTCTTATTATGTCCTTCAGAAACTTGTTGATCGTTATACTCCTACTAGTACAGCAGAGGGAAGAAAAGCAAATTCTAAAGCCAACTCCGACAGCATCGTACGATGGATCCTGACATGTCCTGTAGAGTTGGGACTATGTGAGCAAATTAAACCCCCTCCTTCCCTGAAAATGGTATTAGTGCCCAGATTATGCAGAAAGCCATCATTTTTCAAAACTACTTACCAGTTCTCCATCTTTTCGTCTAGGTCCGTACACAAAGAAGTAGTACGCACCCATGTTCCAACATAGAAATAGTAAAACACAAGCAGTTAGAAAATTTCTCTGTTTCTTCATTATGAAATTATATTAATTACTGCAGGTCAAGGGTCATCGACTTTGTCCGATAAAACTTGTGGAATGTTGCCAATCTAAAACGCTATGATTCTTCATACTCCTGTTAATAGTATTTCACCTGAAATTAAAAAGAAAAGTTTTATCAATTCGCAAGCAATTCACCTGGCAATATTTTTCATGCTGTGTATATACTCAAGTTGTTGTGAACCTCGATAACTCCACAATGAATAGAACCTCTCTCTCAATTTCTGTTATAAACTCACCCATGCAGAAAGTTACCAAAAAAGATGTATAATTGGAACTAATCCTTTTACACTACACTTATAATCTCCCACTGAGTAATGCATATTTCTAAAACACAAACATATATTAATCCATCAATATGCAGGTACTGCAATTAATTAATGTCATGGTCTATCCCTAAAAAGTGACAATTGGCATGGGCTTCACCCTATTAATGTCAAACTGTAGAACCTTTAAAATCAATAGGTTACATCCTATTGTTATATTCCGTCAGTTTGCAAAGATTAGAACCAATCAAGCTAATGGAATTTTTAGCTATCGTGGTAACAAACTTTGCCCACAGTATCCGTCATGACCACCACCACCCAAAACGCAGACTTGAAAACATGTACTTAATCAGATAAGTACAACTTGAGCTTCTCATTGGAGCTATTCAGTAAATCACCACTGTAATTTTGCAATACTATTCTTGATGCTACAATAGAATACAGGTCCTTATAGATTGCATCTCATACAGTTGCATGTTACTCATGGCTGGTAGGCATTATCTTTAGACTCCTGCTCATACAGTTGTGCTCATTGAAATTCTCAGTGGTCAGAATTAGGCAAAATATTATAACAGCATACACCTCACTGGAAACCTTAAAGTACAATAGTAATTCTGATAACCAAGACTTCACAATCCACTTTTACTCAGCAGTATTGTTGTTAATGTTATATCACACATTGTAGAATTCCCATATTTTATTTTTTTTTGCTAGAGGGCAGTATTTATTTCAACATGCCCAATAGTTTTGAGCAAAATTGACAGAAACTTCTCTTTCATATTGGAAGGTTTAAAAGTCACCATTTATTGCACCCTTATTTTCAATTCCAACAAAAACCACTATTCTTTGGACCATCAATGACTTTGGGTTTCTTGGCAGTGCGTAGAGCCATCCACGTTTATGTAGATTCTGTGATTTTGGAAAAAATTTAGCTCAGTCGATTGGTGGTAAGCACTGTGCTGTGCGCTGGACGGTAGAGACTTACTGGTCATGGGTTTGATTGAATGTCATTCTCCTTGGGTTTTGGCTGGGGGATGGGGGTCAAATTGCAAGTTAATAGTGCACTTTTGAATGAAACCTTAACCGTTGATTACATGTGCAACATTGCTTATGTGCAAATGAAATAATGCAGTATACTACTACGGAAGCAGTTGGCGCAGCGTTGGCGTTTCGGGCTTCCAATCACGAGGTCCGTAGTTTGAGACTCACTCTGGTCGATTGTTTGTGTTCCTAGGCAAGACACTTTATCCATGTTGCCTCTCTCCACCCAGGAGTATAAGTGGGTACCTGGGAGGTACAAATGCCATATGCATTGATTACGGCTACAACATTATGGAATGGATTGTATTCCATAGGTGTTTGTCCCAATGACTGGGGGTAATAATTGTGAAGCGCTTAGAGGCCTTGGCAATAAGTGCTATATAAATGTCACATATTGTAGCGGATTGTCTTCCAGTGTAATCCCCAATCACGACCAAGACACCACTGGAAAGAGTAGGGGATTGTCTCCCAGTGTACTGCTCAATCACCACCAGAAGGACCCCATTAGAAAGAGTAGCGGATTTTCTCCCAGTGTACTCCCCAATCACCACCAGAAGGACCCCAATGGAAAGAGTAGGGGATTGCCTCCTGGTGTACTGCCCAATCACTACCAGAAGGACCCCATTGGAAAGACTAGGGGATTGTCTCCCGGTGTACTCCCCAATCACCACCAGAAGGACCCCAATGGAAAGAGTAGGGGAATATCTCCTGATGTACTACCCAATCACCACCAGAAGGACACCACTGGAAATAAGTCTTCAGACTTAATGGTTATCCTTGGTATATCACACTGAAATATTCCAAACCAAACCAATTGAACTGAATTTTATAGCAATTATATACTATAACATATTCATACAGAGAAAGTGGATGTTTTTTAAGGATCAAATTTACAATGATGTACGTGGTTACGTCCTCATTTTATGTCATTTTGTAAAACCAAATGTCTCAACTACTCTAGTATATTGCATAAAAAGTCCAAAAAAAAATAAGAACAAAAATAATCTATTGCATGGTTGATAACCATCCTTTAATCCTCAAAGTAAATTCCCTAATTTTACATTACCTTTTAAAATAGAAAATTTCATTAGTTAAATGAAGATATAATAATTACAATTTTTGTTATTACATTATGCATTTAGTAATCACTTTGGGATATCTTAACCTATGCTAAAGTTTATCTCCATAGCAACTTTACAACCTTGATCTTTAGTACCACCACTTTATGTACTCAGGTTTCTGCTTAACAAAATTATGATCCTATAATTACATGTGAACCTGCATATGTAATGTACTGTGTACATCACCTCAAAGATTAAATACTACTCTGGGAAATGAGCCGCAATAACGACTAGGTTGCCAACCCCATACATCTCAAGTTGAAAGCTATCTGAAATTTGAACTTAATACCCATGTATGTATCACTATAAAAATTAGCCAAGTGGGAAGCAATATCGGAATTTGTAAAAACAAATTTAGTATTATTGTAGCACGTCTGTATGATTGTAGCCACTGCGTGGGTTTTGTTAGAATTTTTTTTTTAAAAAAAGCTCATTTCCATTTGACGTATAAACTGTCAGGATAGACAGTATGCAACACTCTCAATACAATAAGTACTGGTCTCCCAAAAGGTTCAGATTTGGTAAAAATAATTTATTAACAGAAATAAAAAATCTTTCTGGATATTAGAAGTTCATTTCAAACACTGAAGGTCAATAATGAAAACTTCTTTTCCGTGAGAGTTGTTCCATATAGCAATTATTAAAGTAATAATACCTGCCTGATTAAGGTAGTTAAAATAATGCATCTACTTTCACAATGGACAGAAAAGCGAGGATACTCAATCATTTTAAAACAGTTATAATTTTCCATACGGCCATTTGATTAAATTAAGCAAGACCTACCACTCACCACGCCCGAGCTTCCATTGTGAATTCGGAATGTAAATGTATTCTTCAATTATTAATTACTCTCTAAGAAAGTATAATGCATACTTCAAGCAATGAGATATACGCCATCGTGACAAGATTCAATATTTCGACATAAATTATGTCATCATCAGGAATTCCTGAT
>JAOTQE010112276.1:0-13137 GCA_025631205.1 Nesometra sesokonis
CGCCATTTTGAATTCAAGATGGCGGCCATAGCGGACATTGGAACTTTTGGCACCACATCTATTTTGAATCTACACATGTTAAAGATAATTTGTGCCAAGTTTCATGCTTTGGTATGAAAATGCACACCTCATGTCACTAACTGCTCTACTATAACTCTAACCCCTGTAAAGTTATGAGTTATACAGAATGTAGGCCTATGTTGTGAGAAAACTGCATTAGAAAATTGCTTATCAGTAGGTCCACTGTGACTGAGGAGGATCATTTTAATTGCATTTGGCGCATTATAAATGTTTTATTATTATTATTATTATTATTGTTAAGACCTTGGCTATTTTAATCTAAACTAAATTTGTTTTATGTTAGAGTCCACAGAAAATGACTTTCTCCTTCTCCAATGTTTACTATTTTTAAGAGGCTTCTTGTTTATTAGACAATAAAACAAACAATAAACCCTTAGAAATTAAGTACTGATGAACAATATTTACAGTATTTAGGCCCATTCACATTACCGCAAAAGGCATTTAACGGAAACAATGATTCTTGATACCAATTGCTTTTGTGCATTTTGTTTTATTATAGCAATCATAACCAATTAAAAACTACCTAGAATAAAATACAATATTGCAATACAATATTTCATTTTAGTTTACAATCAATTATTAGTGGTGTAAAGATGAAATTGTTTTGCTAAGTTGGAGGACGCCACCTGTCGAGTTTCTGATAGATAGTTTCCTGAGCAATGTGTGGACATTTAGGTCTAACCTCATAACTTAGCTTAAAATACAATATTCTTACACAAAACAGAATGCTTAGTTACAATATGTCATTCAGTTCATACTATTATTTATAAAAATTAAAATGTCTTAGACTGAATTCGAAGAAATCAGTATCTTAGTTGTCAGTCCGAATTGTCAGTTTACATCATATTACCTTACATCGTAGTCCGTTAGAATTTTCATCAGATTAAATAACCATCCGAGTTACCATAAGATAAATTACATTTCCTTCGGCCTGATTGCCATCAGATTAACAACCACTCAAATTGCCATCAGTATAGTCGGTCCGAATTGTCATCCGAACACACCGTCTGAATTGCCATCAGATTAACAACTTCCAAATGGCCATCAGATTATTTACAGTCGGGCCGAATTGTCATCCGAACACGCCGTCTGAATTGCCATCAGATCCATTTCAGTCAGTCATAATTGTCATCAGAATATTTACATTTTAGTCGACTTGATTTGCCGTCAGATTAATTATACATTCCAGTCGGTCATAATTGTAATCAGACTATTTACATTTCAGTCGGTCATAATTGTAATCAGACTATTTACATTCAGTCGGTTCAAATTTCCATCAGATTACCAGTCGGTCAGAATTGTCATCAGATTAAATACATTTCCATTTCAATCGGTCTAAATTGCCACCAGTTATTACATCCCATTTTACCCGTTGCGATTGCCATTTCGATCAAATATCAAGGTCTGCAAGCAAAGCTTTCAAATTCAAAAAGCAAAAAAAAAAAAACAAAAACAAAAACAAAAACAAACAAACAAATAAACAAACAAAATCTCTTCTTCCTCTAAGTATTCATGAAGTTAACGCTTAATTTTTGGTATTGTACTAAATAACACTACAACGGCGGGTATAGGAGCGTGCATTTGGGGGCGCGCTCTCAACGCTTTTGGCAGTCGGTTTGTTTTACCTGAATTGTATGCTAACTCTCTTTGTTGATTAGGTCTATTTATAAGGTAATAAGTAGGATACAATTTCTGTAGACCATAATTTATAATGGTTAAAATAATACAAAGCTTCTGATAAGTACGCTAGAAACACCATCGAACTCACCTGACTTAAAATATCCCGATTGTTATCCAAGGTGATCCGTCCCCAAATTCCCACCGTGTCTGTCCCTGGGTCCCCGAGAGCCTAGCGTTCCCATCTTTTGCAAATCCTGGACCCACCCTTGAACTATATACTTATTTAGATTTATCAATTTAAGTTACGTGTTATTGTGATATTTAGAACCCACCTATTACCATAACAAAATATCTCAGGAATGAGACTGTTAGCTGCTCTAAATAACAGGTGAAGTGTTTATACAGCAAAATCATGGGAAATGTTAGACAGGCTGGCAAATCGAGTATTAAGACTTGTTTTGAAAGATCTTATCTTGTGTTGTCCCATGAAAAATTATAGATGTTATCACGTTCAAACGTATCTTCCGAAATACAGATCTAGGCCTACAGAGATGATGAATGTACTACAGATAGACCAAAGATAACATTGATTTACTTGGGAAACAAATGAAAATGCTTCTCTCATATCCACATCAGGGGAATGAGCTATGGGGTTCAAATCACATTCAACATCCATTTAGTGCACGTGGTTAACTTGGCCTATTACCTATTTTTATTTCAACAAGGTCCTCATTTAGGCTGATGAGTGAATCAGAACAATAATAGAGCTCTGTAGGCAAGATAGACATTATACACAAGTAGGCTATATACAATATTTAAATTAGTATTACTATTGTTTAGACAAATGAGGAACGAATTGTTTCTGGTGTTGATGACAATAACTTGTGCCTGTGTTTAATACAAGGAGGTTTGCACAGCATATAATGACGAAACTTTCGACTTATGATACATAAAATTAACGGATCTATAGCGGCGTTTATTATTGATAAGTAAAATCCCGCCATATGGGCCTTATACAGTAACGTCCATTTTCTGTGATCAAAATTAAACACATCGTGAAATTCTCTAACCCACTCAGTGGAAATATATGGAGACCAGGCACCGGTTACAAGCAATATTAACAGAGGCATTATGATTGCCAATTTTCGTCGCCTTTTTATAAAGGACGCTTGCACTCGAAGATTTGTAGATTTCAAAAGTTTAATCATGATTTTGAAGTAGCATCCACATGTTACGAAAAGTGGTAACGCGTTAAGCAGTATTAACCGCATGGTTTCGTAAATCTTCGCGGACATGGACCCAAGAACGAATACCTCACAGGATCCACCTTCATAGGTTGTCTTGTAGAAAGCTGGTATCGCGAATGCTACAGCAATTAGCCATATGCCAGCTATACAAAGTGAATGCTTCCAAAACTTTTGCTTACGATCAACGGTTCGGGTCTTCCAGCAGAACACAGCCCAATATCGTTCGATTGAGAGCGCCATCAATGTATTAACAGAAGCCGCTTGGAAAATTACAAATACGGTGTTCATAATTTTGCAAGATTTATCGTTAAACGGGAATGAATAACTTGGATCAAGAAGCAACATCCATAACTGATACGTCGCTATTATGCCAATACATACCAAATGTAGGATATCACAAACAGCCAAACTCAAGATAAAGAGATTCGGAACAGTTCGCATGTCCTTTCTACGAAGAATTATAATAATCAACACACTATTTCCAAGAAAACCAACGAGAACAACGAATGTAATGAACAGTGAGAAGAATGCTAGTCCTGTGTTTAATCCATCATTTACACCAGGCATTGACATATTGAGAGAATCGTCACTTCCGTTCTCCGCCATTTTACAATTCTGTAAAACAAACAAGAAAGTGGTAAATAATATTAAAATGTTTATTTAACACATTTAAACTGTCAAACCTTTCTTCACGTGGTCATACTCACACACATTTTTAGTTTTTCCGTTAAGCTCAACGTACTTAATTTTTAAAAAGTACAATTATGCAGATGGACCAACTTTGTGGAATATGCAAAAAGTGTATCACACTTATGCTCACACTTTGTCATAAACATCAGGTTAATTACGGCCGAAGTTCGTTTCTCAAACCGATTAGACTACAGTAGTAAAACTTCAATATGTAAACCCAATAAAAACCGACTGCAAAAGAAACACATTAACTGACTGGCCAACTAACTATGGAATTATAGAAACAAATTTTAACAAATTTCTTGGAGTTTTGTAAAAAAATCCCAAATTATCATTTCACAATAATGTGTGCTGTAAATGTGTAAAATACTTGATTTGATAACCCGCTGTAGTAGGAATATGTTATATGTTAAATGCATACAAATCACTATATTGCCAATTATTACATAGACCTATTGCTGTTCTATGTGATCACCAGTTGAAAAATTGAAAGAATACGGTACATAGAAAGTCAACCAGAATTATAATAGGCATCTATTACTACAGGTTAAAAACCTCGAATATTAGTATTGAAGTTGTATTTAAATTACATAAACTTTCATTGAGTTTCAAGATTTTTCTAGGTTATGGAACAATTACCATTAATAATGCAAAAGTCTTTCAATATAAGTTTTTAGAGCTGCTTTGACTCTGAGCATGTTATTTTTTAAATATTAATTAGTTGGTAATCTATATGCATGTAATTATGTTAATACTTAATTTGTACTGACTGTATGTGTACAGTTTAATGTTTTATCTAGTATTGTGCTTCAGTGGTCCAACCGACAGATTGCTAACAAGATTTTGTTTTTCAGAAGATCACTCAAGCATCTCTAAAGATGCGTGAATGCATCTAAACAAAATCTTGTTTCATTTATTTTGGATAATGTAAGAGATTATAAAGTACTGAAATAGGTCTACTTTTGGAAGAATCGCATCACGTCCATCAACCAAACTCACAAAAATTGTAATACTATAGCATATTGGTGATTTATTTGTAATAAGAATTTCATGAAATTACATAAAATTAAGCTTATATTTATGACTAACCACATACAGTAGCTTATAGAATGCAATAACCTTAAGATAGATATTTGATATTTACACAATTGTATAATTCTTGTTGGAGAAGATAAAATGATACAGCGATAACACGTCCCAAGATGTGAGTATTATCGTAAAGTTAATAACAACATTGCAGTCTAAATTTAAAAAGTTTTATAAAGATTTATAAATACCTTACTTTAGGAGATACAATAATACCATGGGACGAAGAGTTAATTATGAAACAGAAATATGTCATATGGTGTTATGAACACATAAAACTTTAATAACATACCAACCTATATTTGTCTTTTTAAGCAAATAGCGGCTTTCAGTTTAACGACTTTTCCAATTTTCTCAGGATAGATGAATGTTATAGTTGTGTAAGTTGGTTGATAAATCTTTATTCCCAGACGCAACTCATGCCAATTAAAAACAGTATAATGAACATGTAATCTCTGCCAGTTAAACTTCGTTGTCATGGATATAACCTATGGAAAAACAGTTAACGTAAATGTTTAACAAAATACAGCAGCGTTTAGCTCAATCGGCTGAACTGGTGGTAGTAAATTGCGTGGAGACTCGCAACAGTGTACAGCATGTCTCATTGCACGTTAAAGAACCCAGTACACTGTTAAGAAAATAGTAGGGTTTGTTTTCTGGTGTAGTTATTACTCTCTCAGTCCTATTTTTGTTTGAAATTACCTAACAAGTGATATATTATATGATAACATTTCAATGTGTTTTCTTTAGTTTAAATAAATAGCATTGGGTAGATTGAATGCTTCGAAGACATACACTAACAATATTATTATATATTCCGCTTTTATATTATTGTAATGTGTTGGTGCTAATTAAATGCACATGGAGTGCGAATTATTCTAAATACATGTAATCGAACTATTTAATGGCATCAAAAGTCGCAGATGCTTTTGTACTGTATTTATTTAGAAGCAATTACCAAAAACAAAAAAAAAACCCCAAAAAACAGGATGATTACCGGTGTGATAATGTTGTATTCATAATTGTTGTGTTATATTGTATCTTTATGTTTTGTATGTTAACATGATGATCAATAAATGTTTCTTGAATTAAATTTACAGAGATAATTTATTAATTTTATCCAATTTATCCTAGTTTCACACCTTCTCCAAAGTCTACGTAGTTCGCTCTAAATATATTTGTTTGCCACACGTAGCGTATGATTGAGTTTTGAATTCCTAGCACCATGAAAATACGACCAAAAATTAAAGAAAAAACGCCAAAAATAGTTGGATCATTGAAATAAGAGGGTGTGTATCAGCGAAAATTGGCATCTTGCCTCCAGCACCTTTAAATTTATAGTCTACAGTGAATACTTTAAACGAAGCAATGGAGAAAATAGTGCATTACAATTAATGGAACCAAAATCTCTAACTATTATTATCGTGAAGACACGGTTGATACGGCATAAATTGTCGCCTTGCACAAATTGTCGCTGGCACAAATTGTCGTCTTTCGGTGGCGACAAGTAGACATTGATGGCACAAATTGCCGCCGGCACAAATTGTCGTCCTTAAGTGGCGACCAACTGTGCAGGCATTTTCGGCACTTGTCGCCCGGCGACAATTTGTGCAGGGCTACAATTTGTGCCGTAACAACCGCGTCTTCACGATAACAACGGTTGTAGATTTTGCTGCTTTTTGCTGCATGCTGATAATCTACCTCACTTAAAAGTGCTGATATCGCACCACATATACGGCTTTTGAAATGGAGTTTAAGAAACCTAAGAAGAAATATGCTCCAGTAGGACGACACCCATAATGTTGTTACAACGACGGATGGTAAAGATTTCGAACAGGTTCGTGAACATCAAAATTTATGAGGGTATGGTAGATGAAGTGGCGATGTAGTGGCGGTGTAGCTTGGTGGTTGACATGCTTGCCTACCAATCCCGAGGTCCTGGTTTCAATCCTGACCAATTGCTAGGATTATTCTCACAACACGCCACTGCCTAAGCCTCTTAATGAGTCACCCTGTAATTGGCGTTTATGCTGTTGGATGTGGATGGAAAAAACGTAAATACCACACAATCATAAAACAGCTGCAAACATCTAATAGGCCTATGTGGTACCTCCAATGTATGTTTACAACTGACTAGTGATTATGAGGTGAATGGAGAGAATATTTTCTAGAGTTGACAGATTGACTGTTCCATTCAACTCGGCTTCCCCTCGTTGAATGGAACAGTCAATATTTCAATCATGAAAATATTTTTCCATTCAACAAAGAAAAGTACAACACATTCATTATATGTTATAGCATATCTATTATCCTAAATTTAATAGTAAATTCATATATTTGATTTTTATAGCCTCGGCAAAATGCAGAAAGGATTTTGGCGGAGCAGAGCAACCATAGGCAGTGCGCTGTTCAGTTTTTTCTATTGTATTAAAAAACAACACCACATTTAATATGGGTATGTTGAGTTTGCAAGTGGAATAATTTAAAACATTAACAATACTTCCACTGCTATAGTTTGAACTCGGTAACAACGATTCCCTGGACCTTACCAATCTCACGTAAAATCTGTGGCATACATCTTGGAAGGATAGGGTACCCAACACAGATGTGCTTGATGGCTGCAAGATCAAGAGAATCGAAGCTTTCCTGATTAATGTCAAATTTCGGTGGTCTGGACACCATACACGCACGGACAATCTAATATCCAAAGGCACTCTTCTATGGCGAATTTGCCAGAGGTCAACGAACAAGAGGAGACCAATACAAAAGATGCAAGGATGTCCTGGAATCCAACTTGAAAGTCTGTGATATTCCAACGAACATCTGGGAAAAAACAAGCACTAAACCGTTCAGGATGGCGACGTACCGACTTGGCTAGTGTAGATAATTTCGAAGATCAGCACATCATCGTCGTCGTCGTCGTCAAAGCAAACTCTAGACAGAGCGTAGCTTCTCTGACAGTATCTCGAAACCGTCCTCTATATTCTTCTGCTCTATTTGCTTGTTCCATAGAACCAAACACTTCTATGATGGCCTTCTCCCATTTGCATCGTGGTCTTCATCTCTTTCCTGGGATGTAAGTCTCCAGGAGTCTCTTTTCCATACCATCTTGCCGCGTAATGTGGCCAAAGTAAGATAATATCTGTTTCCTTACATACTACAGCAGCCAATTGTTATTTGCAATCCCAAAGATCTTCTCTTATTCTGTCATTTGTGCTGTGCTGAGTCCATGGGACTCGCAAGATCCTTCTATAACATTTGTTTTCAAAAGCTGTGATGAGTTTTTTCTCAGTCTTACGTAGTACCCAGGTCTCACAGGCATATGTGGCTACTGGAAAAAAAATGCTTTAAGAATTCGAAACTTGGTTTCTTTATCTTGTCCAAGCCACAGCTTCTTCATCCCAGTGAGTGTTTGCAATCCCATAGCCAATCTGCTCCTAATTTCTTTGGTGTTATCTCCATCACTTTGGATCCTTGCACCAAGGTACATTAAATTATCACCCTCCTCTAGTGCAGATTCATTTATACGAATTTCCTGAGAACTGTTCTCATTCTTGGAAACAGACATGACCTTGGTCTTCTTTTCTTTCATCTTTAGCCCAAGTGATTCACTTTCTTTGTTCACAGAATCCACAAGACTGCTGAGACCAGATCTTGACTTGGACATTAGAGCAGCATCATCTGCATATCGTAAATCAACAAAGGCTTGTCCTCCAACTTGCAAAAGATCGTAATCATCACATTTTCCCTCTGTCATAGCTTCACGCATTATGTCCTCTGTGTAGATATTAAAAAGGGCTGGTGAAAGAATGCAGCCCTGTCGGACACCTTTCTCTATTGCAAACCAAACAGTTGTTCCACATTCAAGCCTGACTGCTGATTGTTGATCTTTATAAAGCTCTCTGATTAGCTCTATTACATGGGGTGGAAATCCCATCTTCATCATGATGGTCCATTCTATCGGGATTCCATCACATCCTGGTGACTTTCCTCGCTTCATGTGTTTCATAGCTTGTTCTACTTTATCTTTTAAAGGAGTCAGCTCAGCATCTGGGGTGGATTCTCTCTCTATGATGTCTTCATTTTCATCAGCCTTATTTTCATCATATACAACTCCGTGCAGTATTCCTGCCACCAACCTAGGATGTCAGCTGAACTCAAATGTTCACGTTCAGCCCGTCATGCTGTCAAGTGCCAACACATTTCGAATAATGGCTTTGTCTACTCTGTCTGTCAGCGTCATTGTCGCTCACGTATAATGCTTGTTCAGCCACAGCAGGAAGCACACCAGTCTATAGCATTAAGTAATTAAATGTACATAAATATATCACCATCATCATCAATGCCTCATCGCCGAGTAATCGTCAGATTTCCCCGCCTGGGCTGCCTTGCTTATACGCTAGGCCAGTTCCCTCCAACCACTTCTGTTTTTGGCCAGTTCTCTTAGCCTGTTCACATCATTCAAATTGTCTAGTTTCATGCCAGGGGTGTAAACCGTTTTTAGATCAATATTAAGTGTGATGGGAGTGTGTGTTTAGATCTTCCTCTCTATATCTTTTGTGTGTTGTGTTTGTAAAATAAAAGGTGATGGCTAGATTCGCGGGTGTGTTCATGTTTTGTCGTAGGATGAGTCCAAAAAGTTTCCATCGGGCCTCAGTTACTTCAATTGATAGTGGTCGTACGCTGCATCTTTCGTAAAGATTTTATTTGAGATTGTGTGTGGATAACGGATTCCTATTAGGTGTTGTAGCTGCCGTCTATGGTAAGTATCTAGCTTTATTTCTTCATCATTATTCTTCCATTGTTATCTGCATTGTTACATATCCCAATCTTCATTACCTGCTCTATTGTTACCAATTTAAATTTTTCATCTTTGTAAAAATAAGACTTATCTGTATCATTCACTTAAATGTGATTTTATCATATATTTACCTATTATAATTTCCCACTCCTTTGGAGTAAAACTAAGTGTTTTTTGTGACTGTTATCAATACGACATCTATGTACTTTTAATTTTTATATTTATGTTTATGTATTTGCTTTTGTCATGCATATATTATTATACTTAATTATTATAATTATATAAAGGGGGCTATAGCTTAAAGTTCACCGATTTTCTGTCAACTTATTTTAGCCTCCTCCTTTGTATTTTATTACATTGGAAATAAATAAACTGAACTGAATTATTTAGGCACCAAGTACCGCAATTATAGGTAAGGATTGGCTTGACGAATGGATTATAAAGCTTTACGGGTTTCTTCTTTTATCTTGTCTTTTCTTAACCAAACCGTGTGAAGTTTATTAAAGGCGACTGTAGCAAGTTGTTTTCTTCGTTTTATGCCCTCTGCGACTCCTAAAAGTGACCCTAGCGTTTTCGATTCTTTCTAAGACGTCGTTTCACGTTTGATAACTGTGTATTCTATTTTGTCTGTGTTGACGAAGAGGTTGTGATGTTTTGAGTGACTTGAGATTTTGTTCATGTTGGTTTTATTTCTGTCTAGTGTTATAAAGTCCACACCGTCGGCATATGCGACTTCCGTCGGCATTATGTATTCTGGGGTGGCGTCTCTTATATCCCTCATGGCATTCTCTAAATATACGTGAAGAGAACTGGGCTTAAGCTGTCACCCTGAGGTGCCCCTATATTACTGCAGAATTTGGTTGATGCTTTGCTCCATTAATTCTAAGCATCATAAATATAGTTCAGAGAAAGAGGAGATATGACTATACGAAAACTACTTGGGGAAAGTTTAGATTCGGCAACATGCTTCTAATTAATAATAAAGGGTTTTTTTTAAGCAAGTGACAAACATACCTATCGGCTTGCATGAGTGATTACACGTACAGTACAGTGGCAGGTGGGAGCTAGCTACTACAAATAAAAGTAAAAACAACAGTATTATTTTAAAAATATTGGTTGGATAGCAATTTCATGCTTTTTATATTTCGTGCTTGCTATTTTCATTATATATTATTGTGTGCGTTCTCAAATTGATTTGATAGCTAGAAAAGTAAATTCGTCTGCATCACTCACACAATAAAAATTTCAATGAAATAAATTGTTTCATATAACGTATTATTATTTTTCAAACACCTATCGTACCAAATTTAACATGCATGTGCCCGATAGAAGCTACGTTATTATTTTGTATTACTGATATTGATGTATTACCGTACCATAACGTTATGATATTTTCCATAAGATATTACTTTGTCCGTTCTCTAACTGGTTCGATAGTTAAACAAAATAACTTCGTCTGCAATCAAAATATTCCATTTGCTTTAGATGAATCGACATATTTATGTTTTTTCGTTAATCTCATCAATCTTACCTAACGTAGACGTAAACGTGATGTACATTAATGTTGACTATGTTTTTATCTAAAACAAAAACGGAACACTTATAGGCCTATATTTGTCTGAAATCTAATTCTGCTAAATCCATTCCAGCATGATTCTGACCTACATGCTATATAATAAAAATTTGAACGACAATTATCAAACATTATCGATTGTATAGTGAGAATCACAAGTTTGCTTGTGAAAGTAGAAGTTATGTGTCGGAGTGGTGATTATCGCCGAACTAAAGTCCAAACTACACCACGTAATGCTCTAAGTATGTTACTAATAAACGAGCGCAAATGCTGGATTCCGTGAATCACTCATTATTTTATATCGGACAGACACGTATCACGTTATACTTTTATATGACTACATTAGCGATCTTAAACTTGACCTTCCATTTTAAGCAGGACGAAGAGAAGGCCCTGAACTTTGTGAAGTGGAGCTGTAAGTCGGTGATTAAGACGCTTGCCTTCTAAATCCAGGGTCCTGAGTTCAAACCATCTATAGGGTCTTTTCCGTTGACATAAATTTGCTCCATTACTAAGCCTCAACTTGAGACCAAATTTTAAGCGTCAAGTAGTTCGGGTGGCGCTGCAGCAACGGCTGCCGTGAGCTCGAAGAGGCCACGACCCGAATTACCGAGTAATATTGGGCAAACTGCATATTGATATAACATAAACGAATTGATTCATCAACTATTCATAAGTAAAACTTTGGTTATATATCTTCAAAAAATGAATTTACAACAAAAAAAACAAACGAAGTGTTGCTGTATCCGTTTCAAATCGTACAATATTTCTTTAAAGTTGTGAAACGTCACAATTAACGGAAACTCGGCATAGACTAGGCCTGTTTTACTGGACAAAGCCCTGTAAGATTAGTAGTCGCTACG
Organism: Nesometra sesokonis; assembly: GCA_025631205.1. Taxonomy (NCBI): domain Eukaryota; kingdom Metazoa; phylum Echinodermata; class Crinoidea; order Comatulida; family Antedonidae; genus Nesometra; species Nesometra sesokonis. The sequence continues at coordinate 11,962 of JAOTQE010112276.1, forward strand.
GATTTTTTACCACGTAAAATGATTTTCTTCGAGTTTTTATTATTCTAAAAACATGAAAAATACACTATAATGCTGAGATTTAATTAGTCGACCCTGTTTTCAAGTAATAAATTAAACGAGTGTCATTAAAATGACGTCATAATTGACTTACGATCAAAACTTTTTCAGATTTTTAAAGAAATTAAAAAAGCAATTGTTTTATATGCTTGATTAAATGTTGACCTACAATCAACATTTAATGCTGTAAATGGATGTCAATAATTTTGTTTTATTTTATTTTTTGTACCTACTGCCCTCTTTTGGGTCAAGGACTACGAGGCCAAACGACACCCTACCTAAGAATTACATATTACCGAAAGTATAATACAGTATGTGATGTTACGTTATGATGACCTCTAATATTAATAAAGCATGACCTATATACCTGTCAACTCTAACACATTATGGTGAGTCTTAGGGTTGGGGAACCATGTTGGACGTCTCACGCATACACTGACATTTCTCACGCATTTCTTAAACAAGAAAAATTTTTACAAAAAGCGCCGTAACCAACTTATTCCCATTGTAGTTGTTTAAAATTTAATATAGGCTTATGAAAAGATTTATTTCGAAAACCGCATTGCCATCGTTTATCGATATAACATGTTCAACTACCCCATGTATAATTTACAAGTCCAAAATCTGAAAAAAAATCTGACAAACTAAGGTTTAAATTCAACATAAGCCTGGAATGAATCCTCACTAATGGAATTTTTGTACAAAATAGTGTTATGTTTGTCAGATCTAGCACTTGAACCGCAATCTCATAATGCGTACCTACATGAATGTTGGTATTTACGTAACCCTTTCGTAAACGTAAATCAGCTGCTGAGAAGGTTAAGTTAATGCATGTTGATTGGTCCAAACACTCCGTTTGACGTCTCGTGACGTCATTAATTAACTGAGCATTCACATTTATTGTTATCCATTCCGTATTAATTTTATGCGATTTGATATGATTTTTCAGACGTTTCTTTGTAGTTTCATTTTTAATTCCATTTCTTTCGTAGTATATGCTTCCTCAATGTATTGATTATTATCGCCGGTCCCTCTTGTTTGTATCTCAGAGCTCCCAAGTTTGGAGATCCAAAAATAGTGAGATTTATTTTTGTCAATTTAACGACCGAAAATTTGAAT
>JAOTQE010112287.1:0-13136 GCA_025631205.1 Nesometra sesokonis
TAACTTTTTTTTGGTAAATGTTGACACCCTTACCTACTCAAATCAGTTGAAAAACCTTTTCATAGAATTTTTTCACATATGAACCCTAATATAGGGATACTAACAAACAACATTCTACCACAGGAAGTGTTTGTTCTACCTGTACTGTTAAAAGTTTCCTGGTTTTAAACATGAACAACATTATTGGCAGTGTATAATCAAGTAATTTTTCTGGTTTAAAACAAACATAAACATTATAGAAATGTACTCATTTTTTAAATGTTAAAAAATATTGTTTTTGATCACAAAAAAATTACAATTAACATGCAAAGTAGGTTTAAGAATATAAATTTAAAAAAGTGTGTTTAATAAAAATATATACATTGTAAACTAGAAGGTGAATTAACAGTATTTATCATTTAAGGCCAGATGGAAAATGGATGAATGAGTTGAAATATCTATTACTTCTGAATAATTTACTACATAGTTGTTTACCAGATCTAAATCAATCACATGATATTCATTTAGCATAATTCTCTTGGATTTACAATATACTTATTGCATTTCAAGTGTTGTGTGTTGTAAATATTATGATTACCATCATCATCTGAGGCTACAGAAATATGGTATTAGAGAATATTTTTAGGTCCGCACGAAGCGGACCTTAGAACCTTACTCATTTCTTGTTGTAGTGGTGGTGTTGTTGCGACCATAACTTTAATCCCGTCCAGCGTCGCCAGATTTGAACGGACGTGTATGAAATTTTGTACACATAAATTAGACCCCATTCCCAAGAAACGTTCATCGCCCTTTTTTTAAGTTACACCCCAGGGTATCTCCTAGACCCAGAAAACCAAAAACGCATTTCGCCAAGTTGTGTAAAATACGGCTGATTTCAACAAGCGGTTGGTTAAGACATCATTTAACATGACCATTCTACAAAGGTGAAGGTCATGGGTTTGATTCTCACAACGGTAGGCTCTGGCTAGTGTATTTTTTTTTTACTTTTTAAAAATTTTTGTTCAGATCAACATTCAAATTATTTAAAATTGTTTATCTAATTTGCTCTTTCAAACATTTTTCCTGCAAAATCTAATAAAAACCTACTAGTGCTATAGTAATTAATAATGGAAGAATGCTTATACTCCCCAAAATCGCAGTGGAGGCGTAGACCTGGTGAGTGATCACTCTTGTTAGGTCCAAGCGAAGCGGACCTTAGAGCCGCACTTATGTTCTTGTTGGGAATGTTCAAAAATGTCCAGCGTCGCCAGTTTTCAACAGACTTGCACAAAATTTTGCACACATACATTTTACCCCATTCCAAACAAACATTCATCACCCTTTTTTGAAGTTATACCCCAGGGTGTCGTCTAGACCCACAAAACCAGACTCACTCCAGCGGGAAACAGTAAAAAATATCAAGGACTCTAAAATAAACTGGAGGTATCACATGCTCTAGTGGCGGGGTCGGTTAAGACATCGTTTAACAATCGTTCTAGGCGAAAAATATTGTACAAGCTGTGGAAAAATATTGAACGAGGCGAAGATGAGTTCAATATTTTGCCACAGTGATATACTATATTTTTCGGTATTCCCCGAAAATAGGCATTCAATATTACAATTACTATTCGAATAGTTTACTTGCTAGTCTAGATTTGTCAGACCTAGGACTCCAACCTAGCCTAGACTAGGCCTAGTAGGTCAAGCCCTAATTTTCTAAAATTCATTTCTTCACTTGCATATACTGTATTCCCGAAAAACTTTAACTTTAGCTTTATGTATTACAGCTGTTAGGCCTAATTTTTCATAACTGTTGTTTATGAATAGTTGATTTTAGGCCTTAGTTCAGGCCCTAGTACGTCTTGCCATGTACATACACATCCATTTCACAAATAAACAATCATCGCATGGTGAAATCAGGTGGCAGCAGCTTGGGAGTTGGATAGTACTTTCACGTGGTTCAATACTACATAATATTAAACTGGTTAAGACAGCACATTTGAATAATAATATTTGTTTTTTGGAGGGCTGTTGATTTTTTGTGTGTTTTGCTGATTTTATGATTTTTAGATTTAATTAGAATACTTAATCAATCCCTCAAAGTGGACTGTGTAGTTTTTCATTTTATCATATTGAGACTACACACGAAGCAGAATTCCCAAGCAGTGTAAAACCTTGGCTATCACACGTTCTGCCGCTTGGCCTGAGTTCGTTCATTCTGCAGGGCTGCATCTGGCATGGCTTAATTATGGTAAAATAATTGTTATCATGTCATTAAATTAATCTTTAAATTTAAATGGCTGGTTTATTTTCGATATTAAAAAGTAACATTCCTAAAATGTTCTGAATGTGATTACGAGAAAATACTGGTAAAACTTCAGGTTATAAATGTAAACAAACAAGTGAGGGAACTAGTCCCAAAACCGAGAGCTCTTCATTTATGGGTAATGTGACCTAATTATCACCAGGATGGTGGTCATTTAATCAATTTCACGGAGGGGAAAAATAAGTTACAATGCGGGCAGACTGCAGGACACTCATAAAAATACTGATAAAACTTCAGGTTATAAATGTAAACAAAGAAGCGAGCGAATCCAACCAACTAGTCCCAAAACCGAGAGCTCTTCATTTATGGGTAATGTGACCTAATTATCACCAGGATGGTGGTCATTTAATCAATTTCACAGAGGGGAAAAATAAGTTACAATGCGGGCAGACTTTTCAGTAGAAACAGCCCCTAAGACGTCAAAATTAAATAATAACATTTGTTTTAGTGAAGGTTATTAATATTTGCTGATTTGTTTTGCTGATATTATAATTTTTAGTTAGATTTATTTAGAATACTTAATCAATCCCTCAAAGTGGATTGTGTAGTTTTTCATTTTATCATATTGATACTTCACACATAGCAGCAGAATTCCCAAGGAGTGTGCAAATTTCTCACTAGTATCACAGGTAATTAAATGCTCCAGGTAAAGTAGGTCAGATAACAAGCATTATGGCTTCACCTTTAATAGTGCTTATATTTCCTGAGTGCAATGTCTTATTTTTGAAAAGAGTCAACCTTTACTATTTGCTGTCCTGTTGAATTTTAGCTTACCATTAAAATAATCAACTTTCAGTTTTAAACTGGTTATAAGGAACTATTACATTTTCATTTTATTCTCAAGCATCTCCCTTCAGAGGTTGAAATCAATAAAAATAGCATATAATATGAAGACTGGGACTAGGCACCTTTTCCACCCCTTCAGAAGAAATAAACACCTCCTTCAAAGGAAAAGAACTATACAGTCAACAACCTGATCATAAAAAAAAAATTTGTAAAATGACGGGTTTTTCATTTTTTTTTTTTTGCTTGTCAAAATCTGGATATGACGCTGAATGAGAATACGGATGATCGGGGCCCCTTCATTGGACGATCGGGGCCTGTGTGATCATGTGGATGAATAGGTCCTCCAGATCATTGCAAAATTGCCTTTGTACTAATTGAAAATTTTAAATAGTCATTGGCACCAGGCCTGAACTTTTAGTTATACTTATTCACTAACAAAAAAAATATGTTTATAGGCCTATGCCATAAGATTTGTGAACTTTAGTTAGTTTACTTGAAAGTTTAGATTTAGGACTCCATCTAGCCTAGCCTAGGCTAGTAGGTCAAGCCAAAGTCTTCTAAAATTCATGGCCTTCTTCGCATATACTGTATTCTCGAAAAACTTTAACAGCAATTCTTGTAGTGTTATGTATTATGGCTATTAGGCATAATTCTTTATATGTTTTTATGAAATACAGGACTTTTTAGTTGGTTGATTTTAGGCCATAGTTTAGGACCTAGTACGTCTTGCCATGTACGTACACATATATTTATCGAATAAACAATCATTGCATGGTGAAATCAGGTTGCAGCAGCTTGGGAGTTGAATAGTACTTTCACGCGGTTCAATACTACATAATATCAAACTGGTTAAGGGCTGGTCTCTAATGCAAAAAAAAAAAATTAAAATTAAAAACACTATGGATTGAGGGTTGGATCTGCCAATAATCGATTATCTTGAGCAATTTTTAGCGGCAATGCAAAAAAACCGATTATTATTGTGAGAAACGGAACCAATTAAAAAAAAAATCTGATTAAAAAAAATGATTAAAAACACACTATGGATTGAGGGTTAGAACGCCAAATAATCGATTATCGTGTGCACTTTTTAGCGGCAACGCAAATATACCGATTATTATTGCCACCTGGGTCAAATCACAGGCGCAACAAAACAACTAGCATAGGCCTAGCTTCGCTTGTATCGAATGTGACTGTTGTCGTGTCATTAACAAGAAAAATTCATATTATAATCATGTGGAATGAAAAAATAAAATTCAAAATTATCTTTCCATCACCCTTCAGTATGTCATCCAATTCATTCACCAGTCAAATGAAACTATATAATTACTGTAAAACTTTGGCTATCACACGTTCTGCCGCTTGGCCTGAGATCGTTCGTTCTGCAGGGCTGCGTCTGGCATGGCTTAATCATGGTAAAATAATTATTATCATGTCATTAAATTAATCTTTAAATTTAAATGGCTGGTTTATTGTCGATATTAAAAAGTAACATTGCTAAAATGTGCTATTCTTCTTCTTTTTACGATAAAATACTGATAAAACTTCAGGTTATAAATGTAAACAAACAAGCGAGCAAATCCAACCAACTAGTCCCAAAACCGAGAGCTCTTCATTTATGGGTAATGTGACCTAATTATCACCAGGGTGGTGGTCATTTAATCAATTTCACAGAGGGGAAAAACAAGTTACAATGCGGGCAGACTTTTCAGTAGAAACAGTCCCTAAGACGTCAAAATTGAATAATAATATTTGTTTTTGTGAAGGTTATTAATTTTTGCTGATTTGTTTTGCTGATATTATAATTTTTAGTTAGATTTAATTAGAATACTTTATCAATCCCTCAAAGTGGATTGTGTAGTTTTTCATTTTATCATATTGATACTACACACATAGCAGCAGAATTCCCAAGGAGTGTGCAAATTTCTCACTAATATTATAGGTAATTAAATGCTCCAGGTAAAGTAGATCAGACAACAAGGATTGTGGCTTCACCTTTAATAGTGCTTATATTTCCTGGGTGCAATGTCTTATCTTGGATGCGAGTCAAACTTATCTAGTTTCTGTGCTGGTGAACTTTACCTTACCATTAAAATAATAAACTTTCAGTTTTAGACTGGTCATAAAGAACTATTTCATAGATGAAGTATTTGGTAATTGACATACCGTTACAACAAAAGTTATACTGTACATGAACCACACATTAAATTAAACATAAGACCTGACAAAAAATCTTTATGCTTGCCATGCACGGCATTTCAGACCAGTCAGTCTGAAAAATGTTTTTTTTTTCAGTAGGCACATATTACTGTACATTGAATAAACAGGCTGCCACAGCTGCATGTTTCCATATGCCAGAAAAGAAATTCTGTAAATCCCTTTATTTTCGCGGCCCTAAATGTTCGCGATTTTACGATTTTTAACATTTCGCGACTTATTTTCGCGATGGGACGTTTTCAAAAGACAATAATTTTTGCGATTTTTACCCATTATTACGTTGGAAATAAATCAGTTATTTGTTCGGAAACTAATTTTTAGTTGAGGACCATCATGTTAGTTTCAAAACTAGAGTGCTGGTCCGTGATAAACAATGTTTAATACGCCACCGATTCACCTACCTCAAGGTTACAGTATCGCGAGGTTCTGGGCCCAGGCTAGCATCACCAGCCGACTCTGGCTCCTAGGCCTAAGCCGATTCAGTTGACAATTTCCACGGTTTTATTCACCCATTGCCACGTAGAATTACTGCCCTCTATTAGGCTACGATGGTTTATTGACCATTGATGGGAAAAGCTGTTTCGAAAAAAATGAATTTCTGTATTATTTTCGTCGGTAATTTATCTTGCAAATTATTTTTCAATGAACATGTGTTGTGAGAAGTATTCGACATGGGAGTGTATAGCGCCACCTAGATTACAATAAAAATGGCAGCCTCCAGTTTGTGGAAAATGTTTCGAACTTTGCCTTCTAACTACGATTTTTTAACAGATGAATAGGGTGATTTTGAAACCCAAATTATTATGATAGTTACATTTACAACATATCTATCTTGGAACAGCGCCAAAATTATTATTTTCAAAAAATAAAACTATTTTTAGACGATCTTCTCAGCATGGCTAGGCCTAGCCCTAGGCTAGGCCTATATCGGCCTTCGCGTGCAGCCTCGACCTACACATGGTAAATTCCTATATTTTTCTTTGAGATTTTCGCGGACTTTAATTTTCGCGATGGTCAAGTCATCGCGAAATTCGCGAAAATTAAGGGCGCGCGAACATAAAGGGATCTACAGTACAAGGAAAAAGATGTGAAAAGGTTGTGAGAGATACAGAAAGAACCCTTTTCTATGTTTGTCAAATTCAAACTGCATACTTATCACCTTGTTTGGCTAAATGATCCGGATCATTGAAAAATGGGCTGTATAAGTACTGCCCTGAAATCAACCCTGGATCTACCTCTGGTGGTGTTAAAAAAATACCAACAAACCTTTTAATCTAGAACCAAATTCAGCCAATTTCTTCACATGGTGAAAGATGGTCATGTGACTAGTAGTATCCCAAGATGCAAAGCATTTGGAGTTAACTTCAATTTTCAGAGTCTGTAAATGAAAGATTTACAACACTGTATTACACAAGTATTCGTACCTCAATAAACTCCAGCTGTGTGCCATACCTCTATGTAAGAACTGCTTACCAACAGTAAGAAAGGTGTAGTATTGTAACTAATCAAATAGGGTACGCATGCCAAAACTGCCAATTATCGCATAGAAGGTTATTGTGAAATAAGAAAATAAACAACAGGAAATATAACCAAATACAAAGGAAATTTGTGTCTTTTTTGTTCTATAACTTTGGTTATAGATGTCCAATTTTGGTAACTGACTCCTTGTTTTAAAGCTTAAACCTGTTTAATATATTTTCAGTATTAACTCAATTTTTCAATTTTGCGACAACTTGGTGGTTTTCCATGAATCCTCAAATGTGCTATATGTGAGGTCCACCACAAAATATGTTGCATCTTAGATGAGATCAAAATACAAATGAAACCCAATTTGTTATAAATTTAGTTTTAATCAATTACGAGTACTATCGGTACTTCTATTTCATTATAATATATTTTTTGTGTCACTTTCATGCAGGAAATTGTCTTTTATACAGATTTTCTAAGATTTATAGCCTTTTAATTGTTGATTTTTAGATGGCTTATTGGACAATTTTCTCAAAACTGTTTTCATACAAGTGTTCATATTAAAGTGTAGATTAAAGATTATGTTTGTCTTTTATGCAGATTTTCTGAGATTTGTAGTCTTATTTGTGTATTTTTAAATTGCTTCATTGGCAAATTTCTCAAAACTGAGTTTCCATACATAAACACTTCAAATTTTCATATCTTTGGATCTATCCAATAACCGTCATTTAAAGTATAGATTAAAGCTTATGTTATGCTCTATTAGAAGGTACCAATAACTTAATTTTGAATTTTCCTTTTATGGTGAGACCTCACATATAGAGTGTCCTCATACATCAGGTTATTTGTTACAAAATTTGTTTGAATTTGTTATTTTATTCTAAAACTCATTTGTTGTTGCTCAATAGTTAGCCCAAGTGGGCAAAATATTCGACTCGTAACCTGCAATTACATTAAAGCGTAGGTTTAAATCCCATTGAGGACAATACAAAAAATTATCTTATTTTAAAACATTCAAGTGCATTTATTTATTTTTGCATAAATTAAACTTTTTGCCACATAAACTTTTACACAAATGTTTGCACGGTTTCTATTTTTGCGGTAATTTTTCTGCATGCAAAAAATTAATGTACCGCGAAAATTACCAATTTTACAGTTAAGTAAATTTGAGGGTACCTAGGCCTACTGGTTAAAGGCTTGTTTATACTACGACGATACCGATTAATAATAACTTGTGAAAAGAAGTTGTTTTAATTACAAGAAATTAGAGGTTTCATACTAAACAAATCAATCATGACCTAACATGTATATGTTACAGAAACCAGCCAAAGGAGACATAAGGTGAAAAAATTGAAAATTGAGTTAATTACAGATTATAAAACTAAGCATTATTATTTTTAACATGCAAACAAAAATCAGTTTCGTACAATATTTCCTTGCAAATTATGAACAATCAAAGTTCAAACATGTATATTTAAGTTTTGAAAACAACTGCATTTGGAAATTACTTATCAATATACATTGACTAAGCAGGGTCATTTTAAATTGCATTTTTGATCACAAATCTGAAATTTGTTAAATGTTTAAACTGTATGTGTTTTTAAATAAAATTTTAAAATAATTGACCAGTTTTTTATTCTGCCTATTGTGAAAAACTAGCTTCTTGGCTTGGCTCTGCATATGTCGACAATGATATTTTACAAAATGTTTTAACTGATGTCATAATCAATAAAAATATCAACATCATTAAACATCAACAATTTATCGTTTTCATTACCTATGACATAATTTGATTAGATTTGTGAAAAAAAATGTTTTATCGTATACAGTATCACGTCAAGATTCACAGTATCATTCTAGCATAAATACTTCTCAACCTTCACATAATTTCTATTGAAAAAACTTTTTATCCATATCATTGATTGTTACCGATAGAATTAATAGGCCTTTAATCATGAGTTGACAAAAAACATACTATTTTAAGATTAATAAACAGGCCTTTCCTTATGAGTTGACAATACAACATACTATTTTGTAGATTACCTTGTTAGCAGGTGTGTGGTTGGCCACCAATTGGCCTATATCTATCCAGCCATCAGGAAGTTCACTGTATGCTAAGCAATCAAGTGCCTATAAAAGTAGAGAAATGTAGATATTAAATTATTTTTTATTGATAATTAGTAATAATTCTTATTACAAAAAAACATATAAATTGATAATAACAAATAACAACTAAACAAAAGTTGGAGGTGGACTTATACTCAAGAAATTAAAAACGTTTTATTTATGGTACTTCATGAGCTGTTGAAGATGATGGCTATTAATGACAACCATAATGATTTACTTACAATAGCAAATAATCACTGTCAAATTAGATATCTTCACAAGATATATACACACGCTAAATATGAAATTTAGTCTCAGAATAAAATTCTGGCATCAGACAGACGACTTAATTCCAGGACCTCAGGATTGGACAGCAAGCATTTTAACCACCAAGCTACAGAATTTGTAATTATGTGAATTTATTAATTAAAAAAAAAAGGTTTTAATTGGTATTACAAAAAGAGCTGGTAAATTAGGACTGAATCATTAAGGCAGTAAAGCGTACCATGAGTGACATTAGTCATCCTCTCAATAAAATGCACGACCTGAATTCAAGAAGTGGTAGACTGTGTGTCCCCAAGGCCAGAACTAACCGTACACGATGTGCTTTTTTGCTAATTCTGTTCATATTTTTATTTCACGTGCAATAAGTATGTTTTAGACTTCTCCACATCTCTCTTATTTTAATATCTTTGTATCTGTATATACAGTACTTTTTATTAGAGTATATTTTATATTGTCATGTAGACAAAATTTCTCAGCTTCAAATGTATTTCCATTGTTTTTTATGAACAAATAAAGTGTATCTGCAGTTTCAGTATCAGAATGATTATAAGGTATAAAAAAATGTGGTGCCAAAGCAAAGCATTTTTATATGAGGCAAGGCATGGCAAACCACCAAGTTGTCGCACAGGAAGTTATTGAGAAATAAGCAAATAAAAAAAATAGGGAATCCCAAATACAAGGGAAACTATTGCCTATTTTGCTCCATAACTTTGGTTATTAATGTCCGAATTTGATAATTGACTACTTATTTTTTTAAGTTTACAGCAAGTGGAATATGGTTTTGATATTAACTCCAGTTTTAAATTTTGTGACAACTTAGTGGTTTTGCCATGACATGCCTCATATTTAAAAATTTGGATCTGTTGCTCAAGAAATATTGTTTAACAGGCACCTATTAGTGTTTTTTCAATATCCCAACATTTTTATTTCCTATTACCTAAACCTTGGGATAACGTTATGTATTTTTTACAATAATTTTATGTATTTTCTTACAATTTTTGTAGATAATTTTATATGGGTAACAAAGTTTTTTTTTAGTCCTGAACATGATGATAGATATGATGATGAAAATGGTGACACAATTATGATGATGGTAATTGTTATGAAAATGATAAGGAGAATGTGACGATGCTAATAGAGTAGATCCTGAGTGCCGCTTTGGGGGTTGCCAGCTCCTGCATGGCTAAATTTTCGCCAAATCGTATGTAGTTCAAATCACCTAATGAATATTCTGACCAGGTCTACTTTAAATATGGATCTGACAAGAAAAAAAGAACCATTTTCTTGTTAGTATTTATTTACCTTACCGGTTGCTGACTTGCAGCTGCTGGCCCTTTCAGAGGTGGTGTCTTCCATTGTGGAATTTTGCCATGGCACCCAGTGAAACCCCTTGGATCCGTAGACCTAGATAACAAACTTTAATTTGCCCAAGCACATCATTTTTTAAACTTTTGGATAGTCAGTCAGTCAGAAAATATTAGTAGTATATTTTCTATAACTTAAACTTTTTATTTCCTTAGCCCCTTTCACACAAAACTGTAAACTGGGAATATTGTGGTAATTCGCGAATGTTGGCTTTTGTGTGAAAGGGCACATTGTGCCGGCATTCGTTAGACAGCCTCAGACCCTAGACATTATGAAGGTGTAACATCTGGTCCACAGCGCCTTGAGACTCTACTGTATAAGGTGCTATATAAATCGAACTGCATTACCGCTACATTACCGTCACTGCCTTAAGCATGATGTGTATGAAAGGTTACACAGTGTAATGCCTGCTTATGCATTGAAGCACAACTAAACAAAGGTCAAAGTTGTGAAATAAACCCGCAAACAGTGGAGTGGAAGGGTCGATGGTCTAGCTAGCATTGTTTAGTTCGACACGCAAGGAATGACATTGTAAGTTGCATTTTTTAATACTGTGTAGTCCTGGATTTTTTACAATCGCTTTAATGATATTGTTGTTATAGTAACACTGTCTGTGTGAAAGGGACTATATAGTTAAATTTGGGATAACTTGAGATATTTCTTACAATTTCCAGGATATTTTTTCTTACATTTTTTTTATAATTTTATGTTACCAAAAAATATGAAAATAAAATAAAGACATTCATTTTTTCAGTCAGGCTTTGGGCAACAATGTTTTTAGGCCTTATTAAGAATATCATTATAGCAAATATGATTATGACTATGAGGATGATTGTGATGGTGACGATGACCATGATAATGACAATGGTGAAATAATAATGAAATAATGAGGAAAATGATAATTATAAACAAATAAACAACTATGATTATCATATGATAGTGAAAGTTTGCAATTATTGAAGATGCTAATGTGGAATGATGATGATGATGATGATGAATATAATTTATACAATGTGATTATTATGATTATAATGATAACAGTTACTAACACCATTACTGACCTTGTGTATTTTTTTAACTTGGAGAAACTTGAATGCTTCTAATGAGAATGTGGAGGATTTATCTATTTTAGCTGAAACACAGTCCACTCGCAACATCAAGCATTCTATATAACAAAGCAAAGTGTTGTTCCAAATAAATATTATTATTATAGAGAATGGAATATTCCATCAATAGTATTGAATAGGCGTATTCTACGTATTTTTTATAACTGCTGGTTGGACTTACGATACTCTTGTGAACATGCTGACCAAATTCCATCAATTACAGATAAAAATTGTAGACAGAGATGATGATAATAATGTATTATTGTGTGCAGAAATGTTTCTACATGAACACCAGGGAAAGCCTGAAGCATCTGTAAATACCCCTATTCGGGGCAAATACCTTAGCCTAAATTTGTTTCAATTGTCAATAACTATTTGTCTAATTAAATTAGGTGGTAAAAATTAGTATCGCAATTATGGCCAAATATTAAATAACATTGAGAAAATAATCCCTAAGTTACGTCCGATTTACTGAAAATATCCCTTACATGAATTTAGATACGGTAAACCAGACTTTGCATGTTATTTGAGCAATCAGGCCTACCTGTCATGTATGTCCATAGGGACCAACTAAATCTTCAATCTGAATCTTATAACACATATCCACAAATAACCACCAATGGATACATCAATAAATAAAACAAAAAGTCATTATATCAATAGTGTCATTTAGAAATCCACTGCAGTCACCGATCCTAAAAATATTTTGCGATAAAAGTCACATTTTCTAGTACTAATTTTTGCACCATACATTATTGGCAAATTGCACCCTCTATTACTGAGACAGTGAGAGAGGGAGAGACAATGGAATATTCCATCAATTTATTTCATCAATACAAATTTAGCGTATTCATATTTTTTTTGTAACTTCTTTGGTTGTTTCGACTTCCGATGTTACTCCACTTGCGTACCAAATTATAGCATTTACAGATAACAATTGTAGACAAAGATTGATGTCATCATTGCTTTATTGTGTGCTGGTATGTTTTAGCATGGACAACCACAGAGAGAGCCTGTAAAAATTTGCTAAAACCCCTATTTTGGGCAAAACCAATCAACCTAAAGTCGTTTTAATTGTCAATAACTAATTGTCTCAGTCAACTAAATTAGTTGACTGGTATTTATTAGGTGGTAAAAATTAGTCAACAGGAAATATTAAAAGGCATACTGTTACTAGTACACTATATAAACTAGTAGACACTTATAGAGTTTTCATTTCCTTGTAAAAACAACCACTGCAACATTTTCAAATCAACAAAAGACGAATTCAATACCTACAGTATAAAATGGCATCAAATCTATACATAATTATTATTGCTACATTACTAAACTGTAGACCAATTGTAAGCAAGTTGATTTGCAGAGACAAGAATCCAATTGTTATTAACGGAACACAGCATCAGGATGAACTACGATGTCCACAGTAATGTAAATGCCAGTATTGTGCACCTGTAGACAATCCATGGGAATACAAACATGATGTGGACTGTACATACAGGCAA
>JAOTQE010112298.1:0-13136 GCA_025631205.1 Nesometra sesokonis
TCTGTCATGTTGATAAACCCTACGGTTTTCTAGAATTAAATAACAGCACTTTTGAGTGCAAAATAAATGTATAACAAAATTTTTTTTTCCCGTGATTTGTCACTGGATTTGCCAAGCAGTTTACTGCTTGAAAAAACGCAACGAAATATGACTACGCATGCGCAACTGGACTCTCATGGAATCTCAAGCGAGATTTCGAAATAAAATACCTAATGGTACTTGCAAAATTACACTTGGTGCTACTGTACTTTGAAATCTTATACATAGGCTGAATATAGTGTTGTTCAAATTGGATTAAGAAATATAGATAATGTAATGCCCTGTTTGTGCTACAGTTTTGATCGTTTGTAGCAAGTATGACACCTGATCGTTGATTACAACTGTTACTTGGTGTGATCGGGTAAAATTTGTATTACACTCCAATTACCACATAATCAAACAAATTCAGACACCGATTATTTAAGCTCGAAGTTGCTAGTAATGTGCTTGTATTGTGCTGAAGATGTGTCTGAATTTGCAAACAAAGAACATAGAATAAAAAGTGGTTCCACAGGCATGGTTTTACATCATACAATTGATGAAATCCAAAATACTGCGATGACAATTTCAAACTACTGTTATGTGTAGTATCTTTATTTTAAAGAATAACCTCTAGGTTATCGCAGTACTCTGTTCTAAACAAAGATGCAGCATGCCTCAGGATTTCAAATATCATGGGAAACTGTTTTTAGTGTTAATGTAAATTCTGAGTAGGCCTACTAGGCTAGGCCAGAGATGGGAAATGATTTTTTGTTTCTGTGAATTCTTGGTCACTGTATCTACATGGTATGGGAAACAATAATTACCATCAAATCCTGTTGCCTTTGCAAGTGTGGAATCTCTAAATTAAATTCTGTATTCTTTGGTACAAACGGAGTGTCATAATAGTGTATTGCAAATGTTACAATGACTACTGGATTGATCTACAGTTAAATAAGTCGACTTAGCTAAGTCAAATTGTTTCTAAGTCATATTCATTTTTCATGCCAGATTGACTGTACTATCAAAACAATTATGGTTCAGATAATATCTGGCTTTTTTTTCGTGTTTTTACATAATTACACTTAGTTTTTTTTTTATTAAATTGCTGTTTTTCGTTAAATTAGAATACCGCTTGCATTAAAATCATTTCTGAAATTCAAAAGTGCATTATTGATAGTTTAAAAATATTTTAAAGCCCTTTACATTTGCAATATTATAAAATACACAATTTCACAATTTTAAAGAGAAATGCGATTCCTGGTCCAGGGTCTGTGGCTAACGAATGCCCTTTAACACTAAAACCAGTAACAATAAAAAGGTAAGAATAGTAAAAACTAATGAAATATGGACTTGCAGTTTATTTGGAATACTGTTTTGCATCCAATCCGGGATGCATCGTCAGTTAAATTGAGCTCTTTGATGGGATGCGAAACCGTATTCTACATAAACTGTTCTTTTTTACATAAGTCCAGTTAATTAATTTTTACAATTATCTTTTTGTTATTGACAGATACCTGGATTAGTGAGAATCTACATTTATTTACTAATGCCAGTATTTTGCAAATTACCGAACCATTTTTATTTTACAGTTCTGCGTGTAAGTGGCTTTAGTCAATAAATTCTGTGTTTAATCGCAAACGTAAAGGTCTTTACAGTAATGCTCCATTGTCAATGCAATCCATTCAAAACGGCCTCATTCGCACTTGATGTAACATTGGGATTCTTTGGTTAAGCCGGAAAAAATTAAAACTATGGCAGATATACATTTATATCTGGAATATGTTAGCACTGAAACATCCATTGCATTTATTTTGAAGCAACTGATCACCAGCTATTTTGTATTGAATGTAAAAGACTCGTACTTCTGGATATATGATTTAATCTTTAAAACTGAAATCGTCAATCTTGACTGAAATAAGCCATGTAATGATATATGGTTGCAGAATTACAGATCTCCAGTTGCTGTTAAATACAAAGAATGAGCCATGAAATGAACATAGTTGTAGATTGAAATGAGCCATGTAATGAACATAGTTGCAGATTGGAATGAGCCATGTATTGAACATTGCAGAAGTACAGATCTCCAGTTGCTGTTAAATGCAAAGAATGAGCCATGTAATATTTCATAGTTGCAGAAGTACACATTTTTAGTTGCTGTTAATACAAAGAATGGCCATGCAATGATACATAGTTGCAGAAGTACAGATTTCTAGTTGCTGTTAAATACAAAGAATGGGCCATGTAATGATATATAGTTGCAGAAGTACAGATCTCCAGTTGCTGTTAAATACAAAGAATAAGCTATGTAATGTTACATAGTTGCAGAAGTACAGATTTCTATTTGCTGTTAAATACAATGTGCCATGTAATGCTGGTTGCAAATGAAATGTAATGATACAGAAGTACAGACTTCTAGTTGCTGTTAAAAAAGATGTCCATGAAAGGATTTTTTTAATGCAAAACTATTTATTGCATATAAACTTGATAATATAATATGAAAGATTGTACTTTATATCTCTAGTGTTTTTTCAACTACATGACTGCAATGTACAGACCTCTAATTGCTGTTAATATCAAGTGGACAAAAGTGATTTGAAGCAGATGATTTCAACAACTACCAAAACTTTCAAATATTCATTGATTAAATTGCAAAACCATTTATTGCATATGAGATTGGATTTTTAAAATTTGAAAAGGCTGTACTTTATATCTCTAATATTTTTTCAACAACATGACTGCAAATGTACAGACCTCCAGTTGCTGTTAATATCAAGAGGACTAAAGTGATTTGAAGCACAACCACCAGAGCTTTCAGATTTTCATGAAAGAATTATTTTAAAATGGAAAAGCATTTACTGCATATGAAATTGGATTTTTAGTTTGAACTTAAATGTTTAATGCACTAAATCACATCAGTATTTTACCAACTGTATGGCTGAAGAAGTTCAGATCCTAGTTGCTGTTAAATAAAAGTGGACAAACCTGATCAGAAACAGTTGAAAGGCTATACTGTATAAATCTGTATGTGGCTGCAGAAATAGATCTGTAGTTGCATATGAAAGTAAAGGTTTACAACTACATGGCTAAAAATGCACAGATCCTTTGCTGTTAAATTTATATAAGCAGACAGCTGGTTGATTTGATTTTGATTTCAGCAATCGGTACTTACACAAATCCAGTTGATTGCATAAGTGTTTGAATGGTTAATATAAAGAGATGATGTATTTTTCTATGGTTACATGGCTGCAGGAATATAGATCTCCAGTTACTTGAATTTTGATGGAAAATCAAACATCAGTATTTCCTGTTGGGAACTGCAATACCAATGCAACAAGACAACACAATGTAAATCAAGAACATTTGAGTTTATTGTTGGATGTTACTCCAAAAGTATGAATTTTAAAGCTTATTCTCGCAATCCTAAAGATGTCTTGAAACATCTGTGTTACCAAGTGCCAAGCCCTATTTTGACTATTGTCATCTGTTAATAACAATCGTGCCTCAAAATCGCAAATGATGGTTAATATAATTTGGCGCTATCAATACTGTAAGTTGTGAATTTCAGATTTGTTTTAATGTAATAGGATACAAATTTAAATTTTGAAGCTTAAAAGGGCAACTCTGGAATTAAAATTTCTGTGGATGAATCTATAGAAAAATTAGTTCTTGCCTAACATAAAATTTCACAACAATTGGACAATGAGATAATGCTGAAAAACTTTTGAAGAGCAGGACCCAAATCAAACGTTGGTCTCAATAGATATTTTGAAAGGGTTGTGTTTGAAAACCAAACTTATATTACAAATATAACTTGCATAGATGGAAAGATCATTCAAATTCACATTAGAGCAGGTAGTTTCTAATGTGCCTTTCAATGCAGTTTTTAAACAACCCTTTCAAAATCCGTAATTTGCCTATTCATTAGCATTGTGTAATGAGTAGTAGACCCACTTCTGGATTTAATACCTACTTTAGAAAGTGTTTTCATTCATTATATCATTGTTCAAATGTCATGAAAATTTGTCTGTAGGTTAATAATCCCAGAGTTCCCCTTTAAATAGGCATTTTTGACATGGCTGTATCCAGACATAAAACAACCCGGGCAATGCTATGATTTTTTCACTGACCCACGACTCGCTAGTGGGGTTGTCTGACGGGTGTGGTGCCCCCTGCAGCTGCAGAAGAAAATTAATAAATACAGTAGTATTCTTGGATGCATTTTCCTGCATTTCAATTTATCTTTTTTAAGTGATTATATAGATCCCATTTCTGGTGAAATTTTCCCCCCTCTTTAGTTTTTTTTGGTGCAAAACTACTGTGGCAACAGGCACGGTTGCCCCATAGCTGGTTAGGGCCATGTTTAATCCAGTAGTCATTGTAATATCTTAAGCTGCAAGTACATTAAATTTTTCGGCTAAACTAGATTGCTAGCAAGTTTAGGAAAGCCTGGGAAATTTACCTCTAGTAGTAATTTACTAAGCCATGCAATTAGTTTAACCAACTCTGGTAAACTAACTAAACATAGCATCAAATGACCCTAAACAGTCTTTGAGTAACATGTTTAAAAAGAATAGCTTGTTAACAATGACAATTGTCTAAAAAGATAACAGCAATAACATGTTATTTTTGTCTGGATAAAACCTCAATTTTAAATTTAGTGCAATTGCGGATCTTGTTCAATTTGAACAACACTAGTCTGTGTATTTCTTAAACGCGGATTTTTTTTGCCTAAAAAAGTATAGTATGCTAATTAAAATATGCTTTTACATTATGTAGCTCCATTTATTATAAATCACCAATTTCCACAATACAGTTTCTCTATGATACTAATTGTAAAAATAAAAGATTTGTTATGACTAAATTTTCCTACTTTATGAAAGTAACTTTGGAATGATTTTGTTCCAAATTCAATTTACTACTGAATACTAATTATTTGCATATATTCAAAAAATCAAAAGATATTATTTCAATGGGAACTCTTTGCCATCATTTTTTAAATTTGTATTTTCAAATTCTAATAATAATAATAAAAAAATTATAATATTTTACTTCAAAACTACTAAACTACAATTGCAATCAATCATAAATACAATTCTTAACTGTGAAATAAATATAATTACCGGTTAATAATAAATTTCAATAATAAAAAATATACATTTTTCCACTATCTTTAACAATTTTCCAATCTATGCATCCACTCAAATCAAAGTCTAGTCTGGTCTTGGGGTCACTCTATTGCCGCAATTGGAAAGATTTTCTTCATCAGTTCTATGAATGGATGACTTGTCATGGAGCTGGAATGCTATTGTCCAGACCCAGTACCATTCGTTAATTGTGCGGGAAATCCCTTGTGCAAGAAAATAAGCTTTCCATATGTGCAGCATATCACCAGTACAGTATATATAATAAGCTTTCTTTCTTCCCTCTTTCCCACAGCTGTTTACCTACATGTAATTATCTTTCCTGAGATCTCTCTTGATGTTCTGAATTCCTAAACAGATTGTTATTTGTATAAAAATTTCTTAAAAATATTATTGAAAATTGAAGCTTAAAGCTATGGATATAATTAAGGGCTACACATGCTAACAAAAACATAGTTGTTCACAGTAATGTTCTTAATTCAATGAATGTTTTTTGTGCTTGCTTTTGGTGATAATATGCCAATGATCAGTACCTTTATTTGATTATGAACTCTGTCCATAAAGCCTAGATCAAGTCTTTTTGCTTCTTGATCAAGGAAGGCACCAGTGAACTTTAATATCCATCTCTATTGAGGTCTTAAATTCTTGTAACAGATGTATGGATGTATTAGTATAACAGTTTATCATATAATATATTTACTAAAATTTCAGGAGATATCCAGCAGGTGCCCCTCCCTCTTTTTAGAAACCAAAAAATAAATTTTTCCATCCTTGGACCCATGCCTATTGTTTTCATTTTCCTGTTAAAACCTCATATCTGCGCTTGTCCAACTTTGCATCAGGCCCACCCTTTTTTCAGCTTGGAAGGATTCACCCCTGCTATCCAGGACTATGGTTTCAAACCCCACTTGAATTGCAGGCAAAATTAAATTATTTGTGAGACCCATTTTAAACAATTTTGCCAACTTTCAGTTAAAACAGTTTGCTTGTTCTCTAGATTTAACTTAACTTTTTTAACTGCTTCTCATATCCACCCCAACTGCAAATCATCACAGGAATTTTTAAAAATGAGTTTGTATTTAAAAGAAATTGATTAATTTTCTGCCGTATAATATAGGTCTGGGATGATGATGCCAGAAGAACTTTTGTAAAGTTTCAGTAAAAACTGTTTGCTGGTTCTGGCCTCTGGTGTCCTGTTTATGCTAGTTGTACATTTCAAAACTAATCCAAAAAAATAGACATCCTTTAAAGGCCAGAGTATGAAACTAGCTGGGGATGACACTCTACTTGCCTTTAAAAGAATAAAACGTCCATTAACAATACCTTTTTGTGCTCTCAACACAACTTTATCTGGTAATATAAAGCCATTATCATCACTGCTGATGTTGATGGTGCCAATTATAATTGTGGTGGTGATCGTGGTGAAAATAGTTCTGGTGCTTGCAGTGGTTCAGGTAAGTATGATTTTTTTATGTTCTAAAAAATACTGAAAAAAAAACCAAAAAAATTAAGTAAATACTAAGTATTAACACTTTGACTGCCACCCCAAACAAGCTTCAAATTTATAGTAAACTAAAATGAATAAAATTACCGATGTGTATTCATACACTAGCTCTAGCATATAGCCAAGCTACCTATAGGCTAGGCCTAGACACTGTCTAAGTCTAGGTAAATGAAACTCACTAAATTTAGACATTTTTAAATCAAAGTCGGTAGCAAAATATGCTTTTACATTTCTACAGTAGTACTAATTCTGTTGAATAACTTGCCCATTATTTCCTTGGTAGTGTATTACATTTTACGATCACCACACAATATCGAGCATGTGTATGTGAATATGACCTCATTTGACCTGACAGTGTGGGTCTTTTTCTAAACCCCAAACTTTTTGTGGTCCACATCAAATTGCATGTTGAAATTTGTTTTACAAATATGTCAGTTACTTATTTATTTCTATAATAAAACCCAAACGACGCAGATCTCCATCTTTGGCAGTCAAAGTGTAAAAAGAATTACAGATTTTTTTTTTTTGGGATATTAAAAACAAAGCAATTGGCTCAAAAGGTTATGTAAACTTAATAACTCCCTGTTTTCCCAATTGAAAAATTAATTAACTTGTCCAAAAAACATGCTTGGGTTTGCCTCTACCCCAGATATCTATAGAACTAATGTAGGCCTCTATGAGCATTCCTGTATTCTCTGTAATACCAAAGAGTAAAGGATGGCAAAAAACACATATGAGAATCCAAATTACATCATAATTATTTGAAGGCTAAAACCATACTTTAGAGAACACTGCTACTCTATTAATGTCATCAGATGTAATGCAATTGGTAGTTCCATCAGGGAATGAAAAATAGATCTATCTTTGAAAAGTACATAAAGGGTAAAAAAACAGCCTGGGCAAACTTTTACTGCTTATTTAAAAAGCGTATATTATATTAAAGGGCAACTCTGGGATTTAACTTTCTATGGATTAATCTAAAAACAATTAGCTGTGATTTAACAGATAAAATTTTACATTTCAACAATAAGATAATGGTGCAAAATGCATTGCAAATTGAGTCCCAAATCGAAAGTAACAGATTTGGAAAACAAATAAAACTCACATAAATAGAAAGATCACACATACTGATGAGATTTCATAAAATTTTCAAATTCAACCCTTAAATAACCAAACCATTATTGTGTAATATAAGTAGTGAACTAACTTTTTGATTTAATACCCACTTTAAAAAGCGTTTCTAAATTATCTTGTCAAAAATGTGGTCACAATTAATTTTTTTTTCACAAATATTTACACAGTGGTCCCTGTACAAGAAGCAAGTCCTTAAAGACTAGAGACAATGAGTATTTTTCTGGTGCACAACCAAAAAAAAACATGTTAAAAAACAAATTGGATTTGAATTCGGCTTGTGGTTAGAATGTACTCTTGTACATAGGTGTATCCATTGAATCACTTTTATTTATTGGCACTCTCCTTTATAACAGAGGAACACTCAATCAGAGGTTCCACCCATAAACTTACCTGAAAGCATACTGAGTTGTAAAAATAATTATACAAAATATTACCGGTAAGTGTTGAATACAGTAACAAATATAATACAGCATTTAAAAAAAAAAGAAAACAAAACTATTGAATAAATGATATCAAATACATCTATCTAACATTGAAATTAACAAGGAGTGGTGATATCCTGTAACAATTTGTCTGTGTGCTATAAGCCTTAACTAAAAATTGTTTACAATTATAATCAAATATTTTACAAATTTGTTTATCTTGAAATATATTAAATATCTAGCATTAAATGATGCTTAAATTCATTTTTGCATTTCAAAATAATGCTTAAAGTGCTCATTTCAAATAATCATGTAAACAAACATATCTGAAAGAGGCAACGCTGTTTAACACAAGCTAAGATAATTGAGATTTTTATAAAGCAAAATCAAACCTGCTTTGATGAATGTAAACAAACTTATCCGAAAGAAACGTCAATCATACATGGCATAAACTATAAATCTTTTTTCATATTAATAACAAGTATAGTAATGATGTTTTCAAAACATGGTAAAAATAGGGAACACGCATGTTTACAAAGTTAATTGATTTAGATTTTTGATATAGGTATTGAGAACGGCCTTCATTTTTGGGGTTTCCAATTTCAGCTGTCGGAAACCAGTACAGCAACCAACATACCAAAATTTTTTTTATAATTTTGTATGCTACAGATTTTGCAACCTCGGTCCCACCCATCTTGGGATTTTACCAAGTAACCTCCTACCGTATCTTTGTCACCCTGATTTTGAACACTGTAGCTAACATAATTAGGATGAGTAAAATTCCATATTCACTTAAATTTAGGGTTTACAAAAAATACCAATTCGCTTGTGATATGGGTTTATTTACAGTTCATTATTTATAAGCTTTGTCATTTGAAATTAGTCGAAAAAGAAGGTAAAAGACAATTCGATTTTAAAAACAGCAAAATACAATGATTTTTTACATTTGCAGAATGATCTATCTTGTATTTTGCATGTTACTAATAAAACCAATAAGACTTTAATGCAGTCTATAAATAGAACAAATAAATATGGGCCAATTGCATTTAATTTTTATCCAAATGCACCAGATTTCATGACAGTCTGTGTTAATGTGGTTTACATGAAAATGATCTTAGAAAAACAAACATGGATTGTTCTAAATAGAAGCGGAGATTCGTACGTAGTGGTAGATATTAATAGAAATAAAAACTTCTACACTAAAGAAATTTAACGTACATCAGAGGTACTTTCAAATGTACTACAACCGTCTTCAGCAAAACATCAGAAGATCATGAAGATGGATGTAGTACATCCGAAAGTTTAATTTTTTATTTCTATGGATTGTTCTATTTGGATTTTGTAACCATTGTTGTGAAAAATAAAACTAAATATGAGGCTAGTCGT
This sequence comes from Nesometra sesokonis, assembly GCA_025631205.1. Lineage (NCBI taxonomy): Eukaryota > Metazoa > Echinodermata > Crinoidea > Comatulida > Antedonidae > Nesometra > Nesometra sesokonis. The sequence goes on from JAOTQE010112298.1 coordinate 9,609, forward strand.
GGCAAACCCACCAAGTTGTCGCACAGGAAGTTATTGAGAAATAAGCCAATAAACAACAGGAAATATAAGCAAAGGAAATTTTTGTATATTTTGTTCAATAACTTCAGTTATACATGTCCGATTTTGATAATTGACCCCACATTTTAAAGCTTACGAAAATTCTAATATGGCTTTAACAATAACTCAATTTTCCTACAACTTGATGGTTTTGCCGTGTCATGCCTCATATTGTTCTGTTTAGATTAAATCCTAGCCATAACCACCATTTCTGACATACCAACATTTGAAATCTTGTTAAGACTCATAAGATTAGCATAATATATGCAGTGTAAATTTATTATTGCATTGCGGATTAGCTTATGCCATGTGTTAGCTACTCCCTGCTTAAGATGTGAACCTGAACACAGATCTCTCAAGACAGTTGGTAACATTTCAAAAGTTGAATCTTGCCAATGTTTTACTTGAATTATTGGCATAGTTTTACCTTAATGAATATTAAAACCCATGTTACTCAAGGTCACAACTCATGGATTGCGTAAGTGACCAGTGAAAGTCATTCTGTTCACGTTGCACTTTCCAGGGTATAACTAACCAGCGGCCGGGGTTAGTTATTTGGAGTGAGATTAGCCTGTCCTCGCAGAAATGTTTCAGGCTAAACTAACCATTGACTCTGTTAGTAGAAAAGCAAAAATGCAAAAGAAAGTTTAAAGGCAATTTTACAAAAAAAAGTGTTGAAATTCAGGAACTTGCGTTTTTCTTTGGAGTCGTCAGCTTTTCTTTCTCATACAGCAGATGATTGAATAAAACAAGAGCAACAACTCACCGGGTCAGTGTGCACTTTCATAGTGATTTTAGAATTAAAGTTTATTTACTTTCTATGATGTTTAAACGCATTTGTTTTGTGGACACCTTGTGATATAACTTTATTATAAAATTGGCATTGAACATTTGTTGAAAATGAAGTCTAATTTATAGGTACAAAATTGCATGCACATCTGTTCAAAGCTGGCAATGACTGGATGTGCTTAAAGTCATGGTCGCAAGAACAAGAGCAAGGTAAGGCCCACTTCGTGGTGACCTAATGAAATTAGAGAAATTATTGAATTCACTAAGATGATTTAGTGAGTTTTTGGAAGGCATACATTTTGTTTTCCAAATAAACTTGTTATTTTTATGTAATGCTTGAAATCGATCAATATTAAGAAATTCAGTAAAATGTTTTTCAATCAAGTTTAATTGAAGACATCAGTTTAAAAGAAGTAAATCATGTTTACATTACTATTTTTTTAAATTTTACAATAAAACCGCGAATTTGATTTGTATAAACCTGAAGTACCTTAATTTAAAGCCATTGTCGGATGATTCTATATTTAATCTGTAATGAGTTGAAATGAAAATTGTTTATGATGATTATTTAGTAAAAAAAACCAAATTGCATTTCCTTCAGGGCGTTCATCATTGTGTGAGATGCTTTATTTAAACAATTTGCAAACTTTTGTATAACTAAAGAATTTAGTTTTTAAATTTTATTGAAGCCATCTTTATGTGTGATTGCCAGATAGGCTAATGCTTTATTTAAACAATTTGCAAACTTTTTGTATAACTAAAGAATTTCGTTTTTAAATTTTATTGAAGCCATCTTAAAACTACATGCGTAATTGCCAGATAATACTTTATTTAAACAATTCGAAGTTAGACTTGTCATATAATTTTGAGTTCAAGTTAACAAAAATCCCACAAAAATTAAAATAGAAAATTACCTTTTCGGAGGATTTTTTTGTTAATTTGTAAAGATAGAGTTGTATATATAGTAGCTGGTGAATAAAAGGTGTAAAATAGCGAATTACCTTTTTGGAGTCTTTGTCGGTGTCGGATGATTGCTTATTTAATCGGTTTGTAAAGTCATTGATCATTCAATGAAAAATAACAAGGATCATGCAAGAAATTTTATTTGAATTCAAGAAGATATTTTTTATTTTGTTAACTGAAGGTATTTAATAATTATTCTATGATTTTTACACCTACTCTACAAAATTGAAAATTATACTATTTTACCACTTCTAATTGAGAATAACGGAGGGCATCATTCGATCAAAGTCATGTTATGATTTTTATCCTTTCATACACAATTACCTATATCCTAAAAAGTTGGACATTCCGAGGATTGAATACAGAATTTTTAAAACAGTGCCATCGTCAGTGTGTCAGATTATTTACTCAATTGTAAAGATTTTCATGATTACTCAATTGTAAAAATAGTTGTATATACCTGATTGAATGAAAATAACATGGTCATGCAAGAAAATTCATTGAGTCTCTTAAGTTCTCATTTATTGAACCCACAACATGATTTTTGTAAGAACTTTTGAAAATAACACAGCGAATTGCATGTTCTTCAGGGCAGTCTTCGCTGTCAGATATTTAAACAATTTGAAAAATTGTCGTATACATATGATTGAATGTGTCATTGATTTTTATTTTTTAAGTGTAAAGTAACATGGCAAATTGGCTTTTTTTTGGACACTACGTCAGTGTCGAATAATTCTATATTTAATCGATTTGTAAAGTTCTATAGGTTCTATGATTTTTACACCTACTGTACAAAATGGTGTTTATACTACCGTATTTTACATTTTCCTCGGGGATTTCATTATTTTGTCTGATTTGTAAAGTTAAAGTAAATGGTCTTGCAAGAAATATCATAGAGTTCAAAATGATGCCGAGTATAACAGATCATTTGCTCATACACAATTACCCATATCTTCAAAAGTTAGACATTCCGAGGATTGAACGCAGTGGCAACCACCTTTTTTTGTGCCATCGTCAGTGTGTCGGATGATTCTTTATTTACTCAATTTGTAAAGATAGTTGAATATACTATAAAATAACATGATTGTGCAAGAAAATCCATTGAGTTTCTTAATTTAGTTCTCATTTTTTGAATCTACAACATGATTTTTATAAGAACTTCTGAAAATAAAACAGCGAATTGCATTTTCTTCAGGGCAGTCCTCGCCGTCAGATAATGCTTTATTTACAGAATCTGAAAAATTGTCGTATACATTAGCAAATGATTGAATGTGTAATTTAACAAAACTTTTATTTCATGATTTTTATTAAAGTGTAAAATAAAAACGCAAATTGGCTTTTATTCGGAGCCTTCCTCGGTGTTAGATAATTTATTTGCAAAGATAGTGTAGTCAATATAAATGTTTAAATTAAAAAAAATGGTTTTGGAAGAGATTTTCCTATTTTTGTAAATTAGTTTAATTGCAGTGATAATTTAATTAAAATCATGGTTTTGTTTTATGATTTTTATTTAAAATGGTAGCTTACCTTTAGTTCGCTGCTCTTCGTTATTGTCGTATTTTATACCTACCATAAACATGTACAGTTCTCGTATTTTGATGAGCAATTGCTGTATATCGTATCAATCCTTCTATATTGAGTAAAGTACTTATGTAAGAACTTGTATTTTAACTGTTTTATGTAAGTTCCTGTAAATGTTTAATAATATTTTAGTATATC
>JAOTQE010112309.1:0-13135 GCA_025631205.1 Nesometra sesokonis
TATTAAACAATTTTTAAATACACTAATTTCTATTCTCCAGTTCTTAACTTTGATGCTACTTTGATATAATCAAGTTACTTTCAAAATTATTGTTGATGACTTTTTGGTCATTTTTAGATGACAATATATCTTTAAAGATAATTTAAAATAATATAAACTATAGTGCGTGCCATATGGCCTTTGAGTTTTTCCACAATAAATTTATTATTAAAAATCCTAACACTTCAGTGTCGTCAAAAATTTAGGCCAGCTGTTCAGACATACAGAATTGATTAAATTTTACAGATTATGTAAACACAGTCAAGACCTGGCACAAAGCCGTAGTATTGCATATGATAAAATGGTGGAATATGAACAGAACATACTGTATGACTCAGAATGTTCTTTAAAGTTTTTATTTTATTTAAAAATGTTTTAATTTTAAAATTCACATTTATACTATTAAAAAAATAGATAGCAATAGGTCATGTTAATTTACAAGTCTACAAAATTCCCATTATTTTACTCATTAAGTCCAACTTGGTTTAAAGTCGAACTACAAACTTCAAGTACCGTAGATGTTTATGAATAGGACAGACACCGACCCAAGGGGGGCCCAACGGACGCAGCCCCACCCTCTTTTGAATCCAAAAAATATATTTTTTGCATAATTTTGGGGCGCTAAAAGTGCACCAGAGGCATCTGTAGAGAAATATTTTCCCGGGCCCTGGACCCGAACGCTTATTGTAATAATTTTTCTGTTAAAACCTCATACCGGAGCTTGTCCAACTTGGCATCGGCCCCCCTCTTTTTAGCTCTGCTAAATTGTATCAGAATTTTAAGTCAAAGTTGCAACTAGCAAGCCTAGTTCAAACTAGAACTAAGTCGGTTTTAAGGATATGGACATAAGTTGTAGACCTTTGAGGCCAATTTATTAATAAACATTATCAGATTAAAGTTAGATAATGTCTTAACACAACAGCTGTTAATGACACCTTCTTCTTAGACTCATCAATCATTACTATTTTTAAACATTGTAACAAGAAGATAATGTTGCTACATAACCATATCTATAGTAAAAATAGAAATAGGGAATATCTGATTAAGCACCAGTATGGAAGCAGCTGGCGCAGGAGTAGGGTTTCGGACTTCCAATCACGAGGTCGGTGGTTCGAGACTCACTCTTGTCAGCTGTTTGTGTTCCTAGGCAAGACACTTTATCCACGTTGCCTCTCTCCAGCCAGGAGTATAAATGGGTATCTGAGATGTAAAAATGCCATATGCGCTGATTACAACTGCAACATTGTGGAATGGATTGTATTCAATAGGTGTTTGTAACTACTATTACTGTTACTATCCATCTAGAAAATGCTCATAGTATTGTGGACCAGATGTTACACATTTTTATGGCTTTTTCTCCCCTAAGGGTAACGTCATTCAACAAATGCTGGGTTGTAGTGGCGCTCTTTCCTATGTTCATTACAGGGCTCATGTATGGACCAGTACACCGAGGTAAACATTACTAATCTCAAAAAATGTACCAGGTTCTTTAAGGGGCGCTGTTTGTATACAATGGGCCTACGGTTTATAGTCCTTTATGTGAGAAGAATTGTTTCATCACCAGAAACAAGGTGCGAGCGTGCCTCGAAGCCACAGTTGTTTTTGCTATGGTTCACAGTTTTTCTGCCTTAACTGCTCAGACATTCAAATCACATATCTATACCATTTTACATCATATTATTTTATAACCGTAGTAAGCTGTAACAAGTTTTTTCTTCCAAGTCACCGAAGATCTTCTAAGATATTTACTTTTTCAACATAGAGAACATAATACTGCAGAGGTCCCTAGTTTGAGAAGTGAAAAATCAGGAGATTTCATGTCGGCTGCTATGTCGATCAAATTTGCATAAATACAAATGTGCGATGTGTCACATAAAAACATTACACAGGAAAAGTACATACCAATATGTAAAAATATCTATATTATATTGTATTTAAAACTGAGCAGAGCTATTATTTTTTAAAGGGACAACTGCTTTTGCTTGTACTGTAGACTAGGCCAAGGCCCACTCTGATTATTTTTGAGAGACACTTAAAATTTTCAGGAGAAAAATATATTTTTTCAGGAGGGCAGGAGATGACTCAAAAAAAGACTCCCGCCATTTTCAGGAGACCGCTGATTATACTGCTTACATCACAACAATAGAAAGTTATAGGTTGGGCCCTTTTTATTCAAAAATTCATTTTTTGACTGAATGATTTTGTAATCTTATATTATGTAGTCTGCAAAGAAACGTTTTAAAACAAGAATTTTTCATAGGAATGTACTACAGTAACAGCATGAAAGCTTGTATTAAGCTACCAACGTAGCAGCATTACAGTTGAACCTCCCGTAAGGGGACACCTCCCATAACGGACACTAATACAAAGACCAGTTTGTTCTTCCTATCTAGTCAGTGCATTTGGTACCTCTCGTAAGCAGAAATCTCCCGTAAGCGGACGTGGACACTTTTTGTCTTAAAATTTGGATTTTTGTATGTAAATTTACCTCCCAGTAAGCGGACATCCCGGAAAATTTGATGAACACAAATTTCTGTACAAAATATTCTTTATAGTGTAATGGCTGAGAATCATATTACTGAACCAATCTTGAAAAGTGATAAAAAATATTGAATATACAGAATGCGGTGTCTAGAAATATGAGATGCCATTTGTGCTGAGAAAACCGTGAAATGTGAGACATAAGGACGTTACATAATTTCACAACTCTGGCCCTCTATCGGCAAAAATTCTCGTAAGTGGACACCTCCCATAAGCGGACACTTTTCACGGACCCGAGGGTGTCCGCTTACGAGAGGTTCAACTGTAACTCTAAAATATCTAGAAACAACACTATTAAGTTAGAGTAAAAAATCAGCAACGCTTCTTTGCATAGGTTAGAGGCTATCGATTGACTGCATATTTTTTTGTTAATGCTAGCAAAAACAGTGCCACTTTTTGTTTTGACATAACAGTAGAGAAATCTATGAGATGTGAATTTGGCACTTGTAAAGTATAATATGTTTATATGATGCAAATTGTGTTATGAAATACTTGTGAAATGTTATTTTTGATAAATTCTATTTTTAGAAAATCATTCTTGACTGAATGAATACTAACATTCTTCAATATGCATCACATTGCAAAGAATAAATTGGGTATTATAATTTCAAATCTTTCAACTAAATGTGTTTTCATTGGGATATGAATGGTATGAAGAATCGAATCGTTATCAAGCATTATATTATAAAGTATAAATGTGGGTATTATCCAAGCTAACTGCGTCTACACTTGGTTATAAACAGTTACAGTATGATAACAATATCAAGTATCCGAAGGTCCAATAATCAACTTCAAGTAAGAAAGTATAATGCATACTCCAAGCAATGAGATACACGCCATCCTGACAGGATTCAATATTTCTGCATAAATTATGTCATCATCAGGAATGATTCATAATGATGACATAATTTATGTTGAAATATTGAATCCTGTCACGATGGCGTGTATCTCATTGCTTGAAGCATGCATTATACTTTATTATCAAGTATCACATTGTAAAGTGTAATATTCAGTATTAAAATTCAAAATACCTCCAAACTAAATGCGTTTACACCATAGCTTTATCTAGATGGTAAACTTCCACAGAATACATAGCCCCAAGCGCAGTTACATGTAAGCGCCTACTATCATGTTACGTTTTAATGCTGTTGCTATGTCGAAATTGCGCATGCGCAATCTTTCATAGAAGTTTCAAATTTATCAATAAATGAAAGTAAATTTAATCCAAATCTAAACACATTGACAACATAAAATACGTGTGACATATGTAAATAATTTGTATAATAAAATAATGTTAAAAAATATAATAATTGTAAAACAGTTATTATTATTTAACTTGCATGTTTTGACATAGCCTGATAAAATCAAAATAGTAGGCGCCTACATGGGACTGGAATTCTACAGTGTTAAGTTCACCATCTAGCCGTAAATAATAAATCTATGAGGCGCCTACATGGGATTGCAATTCTACAGTGTTAAGTTCACCATCTAGCCGAAAATAATAAATCTGTGGGATTGAAATTCTGCCAATGCAGACCGATTGTAAATTGTGATTGGACAACGCGTAGCACAAGGACAAAACCATTCAGGTGTACGAGGCGTAGCTCCATAGCTTACGCTAAACCTGGGTATGCAGGGAGCACGACCAGATGAGGGACTTATGCTAATTGCCGGCTAGTTCAGACACAGATAATCGTATGCCGTGTACGTTACGCTCCGCTTAATCGTTGAGTCTGAACATAGCCTTAGTTCACTATCAAGCCATAAACAATAAATCTATGAGGCGTCCTACATGCGATTGCAATTCTACAGTGCTAAGTTCACTATCTAGTCATAAATAATACATCTTGAGGAGCCTACATGGGACTGGAATTCTACAGTGTTAAGTTCACCATCTAGCCGTAAATAATACATGGTCTTCACTGGGTTACAAACAGTATGAATAATAACAAATTCATACAGCACATTGCAAAGATAAGCCTGTAAGACTTACACATAAATTATGATATCTCCACTCACTGACTCACCATTGTAACAAAGAGAATAGTTAATGCACTGTTCAGACAAGCCTTGCATTGTGATCAAAAAGCAGTTGCAAAACTCATCGGCCCAAGTCAAAATCATGTGTGAAAGCTTAATCAATAGTAACCAATTTAAATCATCGCCATTTTTTCCCAATGTGATTCGGTGTTAATATCTTTATTACCGCCAATCGGGACAGAATCCAATTGTAACAGACAGAAAATGAAACAGGGCATACTCTATCATTGTATGATGTATCAACATCACAATTCTGTGATTTCAAGTATCAAAATAACATTTTTTCAGAATGAGATTGGCATAATTCAAATTTGGATTGTTACAACCAACTGTGTACCGCCAATTTATACTCCATATAAAATTTTTATAATTTTCTAAACCATGAGAATATGTTATTAAGATATTAAAATCAATAGGACATTTCTAAATGATCCAAAATGCTTGGAGACTCCATGGACAGTCCAAAAAATTCCATGAAAATCTTAGAGACTCCAGGGTACTTTTTGAGACGCCAGGAAAATCCTAGGGACTCCAAGACAATCCCAGATAATCCTGGAAAATCCTGAAGACTGCCACGCAATTCTAGAAACTCAAAATATTTATGTAAACTCAAGGCAATCATGGAGACTCCACAATAATCATGGAGACGCCAGGACAATCTTGGAGACTCTAGGAATGCCCTAAAGTCTCCAAGATTGTCCTAGAGACTACAGGGAAAATCCGGAGACTGCAGGGCAATTCTGAAGACTCATGGATAATTTTAGAGACTCCAAGAAAATCTTGGAGACTCTAGAACAATCTTGGAGAACAGACTCCATGTAATTGTGGAGACTCCAGGAAAATCCTGGAGAATCCTGGTTAATCCCAGAAACTCAGGAACATCCTGGAAAGTGCAGGGTAATCCCAGAAACTGAGGAAATTCATGGAGAATTTGGAAAATCCATGAGACTCCACAATAATCCTGGAAACTACAGGGAAAATGTGAGGGCCTGGAAACCCCAGGATAATTTTGGAAACTCCAGGGTATTCCCAGATACCTATATCCCAGAAAATCCTGTAGACTCCTAGCAAATGTGCTGCTCATTACATAATGACAAAAAGTAATTTCTTACCGAAACCCAAATAGCATCTCATCATGCCGAAGATGCGCATCATCATCGATGGATAAAATGGCATCCGTGTCTATCTCATCATATGGTAAAAATCTGTTATTTAAACTATTCTTCTTTGTCTTGATGACCTGAAAATAGATTATTAAAAATTGTGTTTCAAAATTGATAAATTATGGAGGTAATTTGTTCATTATCTTAATATTTTTTTAAAACTTTTATGTATATATAACTGTTTACATTTGTAGTTTTATGGGTTATTTATATTTTGCATGTTATGTTTGTGTGCGAGTTGTGTGGCCGAGAAGTTAAGGAAGAGGACCGTAAGCCATTGCAAAAACAACAGCATTGGTTCGAGGCCCGCTCGCACCATGGTTCTGGTGGTGGAACAAGTCTTTTCGGATAAGGACTATAAACCATAGGCCCAGTGTACACAAACGGCTCATGTGCACTATAAAGAACCCAGTACATCTTTCGAGATGAGTAGGGGGTTACCCCGGTGTACTGGTCAACACATCTTCGGCTATGTAGACAGAAGAATGTAGATGGGACCCTTAGGGGCGTACGAAGTCTTATGAAGGTGTTCCTGGTCCACAGCGCCTTGAAACTTTATTGTATAAGGCGCTATATAAATCTTATTATTAATATTACTACTATTACTATTATTATTATTATTATTATTATTATTATTATTATTATTATTATAATTATTATGGTAACGAAGAAATGAATCTCGCATTAGTCTTAATGTGACAATAAAGTATATCTATGTCTGTCTAATGGCAAGAAATAAATGTTAAATCTTTTTTTTTTATTAGGCACCTGGTAAAGTATTTTTCATAATTCAAATGCTTATATTTCCTAAAGAGAAATTTTAGGATAACTTCCTTACATTTTTTGGGATAACTTTATGTATTTCTTACAATTTTCCTGATAATTTTATGTTTTCAGCTAAAAAATCGAGAAATAGAAGATAGGAAAAAAAAAATGATCCGGAATTCAAGAATTTGAGTCATTCAGGTTTGGACAATAAAGTTTTTTAGACCTAATGTTGAAATTGGTTTACATTATTCATTGAACAGACTATACTATAGTCGGGGCAGATTTAAGGGGTGCTTAACAGGAATAAGCCCCTTAAAATTGAATTTAAAAACATTATTTGGTTTAATGACAGTGGACTAATAAAAATAGATGCACAGTGGCTGTATAATAGGGACTCCTTGAGGCAAAGGAGGTTTTATTACAAACAGGTTTTTGGTTTTTTTTTGCTTGATAAAACAAAAATCAGAATTTAAGCCCCGCTAAGTCACAATCATGAATCCTGGTAGTAAAGGGAACTCTCCAAAAACAACCATTTTTAGCAGGGTCATTTAATTAACTTAGTCGGCTAGTATGGTGTTAGTCACAGTCTTGTGTATTGAATCGTGTAGATTTGATAGTCTTCTTCATCGCACTGGCACAAATCAAATGAACTTGACATGTGACAATTAGGTGTGCGTATTAGTAGGCTTGTTTGTGCCTACAGTAGTAGGTAAAATGGAGGGTTGAAATACCAGACCATAAACATCGACTCCAAAACATCTACTAATTAACTTTAAGTATGAAAGTATAATACATATTCCAAGCAATGGGATATACGACATTATGTCAGGATTCAATATTCTGACATAAATTATGTCATTATCAGAAATATTTCTTTCTGATGACATAATTTATGTCGAAATATTGAATCCACATTGGTGTGTATTTCAATGCTTAAACTATGCAAGGTATTATACTCCTTATAGAAAGTGTTGTATAAAACATTTTGGTGAATGATGAAATGTTCTATTTAACCCAGCTCCACCTCACTAAAAAGTACATCCCTTCTTTGACCTTATTAAGTATTATTCTGTACCATTGTAGTTAAAACTATTATTTATATTAATAACATCAGAATCCTTATCATCATCTTATAACACTATGTTTTAACAATGCAACAGAATTAATGGCATATGCATCATTAACCCTCGACTAAACTTCACGCACCACAGACTGAGACAAGCCAAATTACTAACACTCTTGCTTATGACAGAAGAGAAGAATTGTGCTATTAAAAAATTGTCATAAATTTAATTACCTGTATTATAGATACTAGAATATTATGCTTCACGCTAATGAAAATTTCTTAAGAATTAAGCTACTTTATGAAATGAAGCATTTTAAAATGCATGCTTAATATTGAAGTATTTTATCCATAATGTATTATTTTAATGGCTAGATAGTGAACTTCCATAGAATACAGCTCCAAAGTGTTGAATTCCATGGAAGTGCCTATTACGTCCAAAATCCAACCAATCAAATCGTGTTATGTTTTAAAGCTGTTGCTACAAAGAAATTATACCCCAATATTCCATAAAAGTTTTAAAATAAATGCACGTAAATTTAATCCAAAATAGAATGTCACTGACAACATAATATATATTTAACACGTAAATAATTTATTGACAAAAGAATGTTAAGAATACAATTATAAAAAATGTATTTTTATTTAACTTACATGTTTGTGACAACAACCTTCAATAATAGTAGGTGCCTACATGGGATTGCAATTCTACAATGTTCTATCTAGCCATAAATAATAAATCTATGATTTTATATAAAATAAAGTCTACTGGGGCACAGGAAGTTCAACATCAGAAAATCTTGAACATTCATAATGGTGAGGGAGCTAATTAATCAGCATGGGGCGACTTAAAAAAAATATTTTGTTTTTCACCTGCTTAATGAAAATGGTTCGCTCAAGTTTTCTACAAATTTTTTATTGTCTAAGAATTGATTTTTAAAAATAACTTTTGTATCTTCAAGTAAAAAAATTGATTAGAACACACTTCACAACCCAATCACCTGGAGTGAATTTGGAATCAATGAAAATGTGTGGCCATCTTTAATACGTGTGGCCCCTCTAAACCCGTCTCTAAAAAAACAAGAGTTCAAAAGACATGCAAAAAAGAAGACAATATTTTTAATTGCTCATCAAATTTCAAACCAGGAACACACCCCATTCGAGAAAAAAGTACACCAACCCATTCACACACAACCATCTATCCGCCCGAGTACAGTAAGTTTGGGATAATGTCAACAATAGTCTATCATTTGTACCTTAGTCCTTTCATACTCTGCAATATGAAATTTTAATATTTCCTTTTCCTTGTTTTTATTTTTATGGTGAAGTATTTCAATGTGGAGAATTTTTGTTTAGTCTAGTAATTCGCTTCCCAATTGGCTTAGAAACAAAAAGGTACTGGGTGTGGACAGCAGGATTTCTTGCCTTGAACAAGACACCATTCACAGAAGCCTATGTGAAGACAGACTATCTAATGTGGCTGTAGAGGTCGCCTAGATGAGTCCAACTTCGGCTTGAAATGTTAGAGAAGATTGAAAATATTATTTAAAGAAGACTTCGACTGTACACATTAAACACCCGTATATGTAAGGGGCTATGTTGTAAATGTATTTGTTTTATTTGTATGATTAAGACTACGTTTAAAAGTGTTAATTCATCATAAAAAATATATAAGTTAACAAAAACGAAGTAAAAGATTGAAAGAAGAAAAGGAAATAAATCATGAAGTGGCTCAAAAAGGTTTCCGAGAATAAATATAAAGTATGTGTTTATACATAATTTTGGGACACTAATCATCAGAGGCTAAATGTCCACGTTTCATAAATTTGAATTCATAACATTTAGGTAATCCTGCCTCATTGAATTACTTTTGTACTTTGTTTTTATGTATAAATATGTTTTCTGTAAAGGCGAAATAAATGACATGATAAATTATCCTGCTGTAGTTACTCTGTAATTTAGTTACAACACATAGTTCAGTAGCTATAAGAGAATTATAGAAAACAACATGTCAAGATGTGCCAGTGTAGCCACTTACGTGTCAGTTGAACCCATGGACGTACTATTTTAATGGCTAGATAGTAAACTTCCATAGAACACAGCCCCAAATTGCAATTCCATAGAAGCGTCTACTATTGAATGATATGTCCGGAACCCAAGAAATCGAATCGTGTTACTTTTAACGCTTTTGCTATGATGAAATTGTGCCCTCCCCCAATCTTTCATAAAACTTTCTGATTTATTAATGGATTTGGAAGTAAATTTAATTCAAATATAAAGAAAATTGACAATGTTAAGTATGTAATATACATAATTTTTATGACAAATGAATGTTAAAAGTACAATAATTATAAAATAATAATAATTATTATTAAATTTAACTCAAATGTTTGTGACGAAGGCTGACGACCGTCAGTAGTAGGCACCTACATGAGATTGCAATTCTACAGACTTGTTAAGTTCACTATCTAGCAATAAATAATAAATCTATGGTGCAACCACTAAAAAACATATCAGCACGGGATATGCAATAGACGTGAAGTAACAGATTACATGATCTCTTAATACATTAATTATAATTAAACCATCTCTGATTTTATAATTTTTTATGCAATATTTCAAGGCTACTGTATTTTTAGTTTCAACGGCTTTAAACAAATTTGAAACATATTCCATTTGCACCTATGCCAAAATTTCAAACAGGAGAGGGTAAACAAAGTATGTTTTAGACTTAAGGGATCGCCATCACAATTGATAAAAAAAAATAAAAGAAAGCTATAATTATAGATTTATTATTTTAATGAATGTTGTAGGTGGTCAACTTCCACCAAAAAACATCCCCAAAGTGCATTATAGGGACGCGCCTACTATGTTCGGAATTCAAACAATCAAATTGCAGCCTGTTGGTACATAGACAAAAGCGGCAAAAGTTTGATTAAGTGATGGGGCAAAATTGCTAAGTTGCACCACCAAACTCTCCTAGAAAATTTTTTCTACCTGAAGATAATTATACTGACACAAAAATTGACAATACAGTTTAGTACTATCTTCCTATGAACTTTGACATAAAGTCCATGAAGCAAAAAGAAACATACTTTGTAGGGGCGGATTTAGTGGGGGCTGGGCCGCATCCCCCTTTAGGAAAGTAAAATGCATCAATATTATTAACATTGTCTATAAAACGAAAATATTCAGCAAGAATTGATCCCTTAACATGTCCCTGAGGCCATTTCCGGACACCTAAAGACAAAAATTTCCTAAGGGAGCATTCCCCTGGACCCCCTAAAACTTTGACTCTCTACTGCCCTCCCCCTTCCGGCCCTCCCTTTTCCAAAAGTCTGCATCCGCCCCTGCTATGAATGTTTGTAATCAAGTAAAGTTAACATAGGCCTACCTTGATGGGTACATGAATCTGAGGCCAAAGCAGGTCTTCAGATGGCGGTTCTGGTGAATTCCAAACAACAATAACCTGTAAAAAATAGGTGTCATAATAAACATATAAATTAAATTAATTGCGTGTTTGTGATAAACAAGCTTTCATTTTCCAACCATAATGAGAGTCAATGAGTGATGGTATATGACCATGGAGGTATAAAAACAGTTACAAACTTCAAGATAGAACTACCAAAAATTGAGTTCTGCTAAGGAGCCATGTAAAAATTATTCTACTGCAGATACTGCAGTAATCTATTGTTATTAAGTCTACTGTAGTTACTGCAGTAATCTATTGCTATTAAGTCTACTGCAGTTACTGCAGTAATCTATTGCCATTAGGTCTATTGCAGTTACTGCAGTAATCTCTTGCTATTAAGTCTACTGCAGTTATTGCAATAATCTATTGCTATTAAGTCTACTGCAGTTGCTGCAGTAGTCTAGTGCTATTGTTTTCTTTGGTGACCGCATTGACACACAAGGTCTCTTTCAGCTATTGAACTAATATTGTTGTAACTGAATTACTGCAGTAACTGCAGCAGAATAATGTTGACATGGTCCCTAAATTGCAAGTGACTACACTAGGTATAGTGTCATAGTAAACTTATAAACTAAATTCATTTTATGTTTGTAAAACACAAGCTTTTATTTTCCACCCATAATGAGAGTCAATGGGTGATGTTATAGAACCATGAAGGGATAAAAATAGTTCTACCTCCATGATAGGACCAACAAAAATGGGGTGCTACTGTTGCAAGTGACTACATTATAGTAATGTTGAGTCAATACTTTTAATTGTAACTTACGCTTTATAGTAACTCACTCTAAAACAGAAAGAATAATAACTCATGGTTCTAAGGGGGCTTTATGGTAGATCAAAATGCCAAGTATCGATATTAAAGATTTTTCAAAATATTTACTACAAAATAATTATTAGAACATACAGTTTCTTATAGAATAGCTATCACATTTGAAGAAAAAAAATTCTATAAAAGAATTCTCAGGGCTCGAATTTAACAAAGGCACCAAGGCCATTTGCCTCCGGTTCCCACTCATTTTCCCTCAGTGCCTTAAAAATTTGACCATCATCAAGGCCACTTTGACCTTGGTGCCCCTTAATTTTCAGTAATAGATAAGGATACAATTAGTACAAAATAGCCTCAGGTTCCCTTTTGTACTCCTTAAAATCAAGCCAAAAATAGCTTTGCCCCTACAAAGCCCAAATTTGAGGCATATATTCTGGCTCCTAATAAAAACCATGTTACTTTTACAAAATTCATTTCTTAAATCTTGTTGCAGTATAGAGGATGTTAAGTTATAATTTAAGGGCTCAAATTTAACCAAGGCACCAAGGCCATTTGCCTCTAGTGTCCTCCCATATTGGCCTCAATGCCCTAAGAAATTGAAAATCATTAAGCCCACTTTGCCCCTTTGGCCACAGTGCCCCTTACTCTCAGTAATACATGAAGTTACAATTTGTGCAAAATGGCCTCTGGTGCCCTTTATAATATGCTATGTAATTTATACACTTAAAAACCAGCCAAAAATGGCCTTGCCCCTACAAACTCCAAATTCGAGACCTGCTTTTTATATTTTTCAGAATCTTATTCAAGCAGGAACAAAACTCTGCCAGAACACAATTTTGAAAATTGAGATCGAAATGTTAAATTACAGTAAAAAAACTAGAAAGAAATATATATTTTACATGGTTGTAATGTTTAGTTCTCTTTCTTTCAGTATGCAACTAATTTCTGACAGAATACAATTTTGCCAACTGACAGCAAATTGTTACGTTCCTTTGACAAGTTGACCTCAGATGAACTCCCAGCAAGCCTTCTCAGGGTGGTGCAGGTTAACTGGGAACTAATTGCTAAGTCTCAGTGAGTGAAAGGTCATCCATCTGCAGGAAATGTGACATTGACAGTACTTACGTACAATGTTAATATGCAATACACCAAATTAGCGACCTTGCTTACATCTGGATTCGTGGGTATAAATATAAATAGAGGGCGCTATTTTATATATTTCGCTGTGTAAAATGAGCTAAGAAAGGACAAATTTAAAGTTTATGTATTTGTATTTCTTGGTT
>JAOTQE010112320.1:0-13135 GCA_025631205.1 Nesometra sesokonis
AGGCCCCCCGTCGGGGAAGACTGGCCTTGTCGTCGGTGAAAAACAAAATAAAAATTGTGTATTATTACCCCTAAAATTAGGAAATATAAAAATGGGCCAAAAACGGGGAAATGACGTTTTTTTTGCTCATCAAAACCAAACCGGCAACCACGCCCACCCGAACCTCCCGAGTTGGCCCCTCTGTCGGGGACCATTCGACCTGCCGTCGGGCAAATTTTGGCGCCACCACTGGTCGGTCGGCCAGTCGATCTACGATCGTTTTATATTACGCTTAATAGTGAGGTTTCGTAAAGTTACGAAATACGATAACGAAAACGGATACGTCACAAATCCATTTTTAAAGTTGCTATGCTTTCAAAAATATATCAAAATTTCCATCTACGAATTGTTGATAATCGTCGTAAAATACTGACCAATTGTGACAGATATCAAAGCAATTGAAACGATTTATGACGTATCCGTTTTTTTGTTTTCGTATTTCGTGAAGTTACGAAACCTGGCTTGTATTGGTTTGAAAGAGAGTTTGTTTCTTGCTCATTCCACTGGTGTTGGTCAGTCAATTGGTATTTCTCTATTGTGATCGCATTGCATAACGTATGTCCCTCTTCAAGGTCTGATACTATAGGCTTTAGATTTTCTTAGTAATGTCCGTTGATTATTAGAGAGAGGCAATGAAAACAAGACAGAGAGAACAAATGATCAAAGTCAATACCGAACAGGATGGCGATACACCCTCGTCACCCATGACGAACGGGCTTCTAAAAAGAACCCTTGTCTGCATCAGGGTCCCGGTTTTATCCCCGGAATCGGGCTCTGGTGACTTCATTCCTGAATAAGAAGTGAGCATTCTCGAAGTCATCACCAGACACTCCTCGCTGATTCAGATACATTTCTTAAAGTTAACACCAAAACCGCAGTATGGGGTACACCCTCGACGCTTACGAACAATGTAGAAGGGGACCCGACCAGCTTCGGCTCTTTTTTTTTGCTTTTTTGGGAGGCAGGGGGAGTAAAATATAGGCTTATTACCATAAACCGACAATATGTAAGCAGTCACGAGACATGGATTGATCCTTTAAAACGCTTCTAGTCCGTTTTTGGCGTACGGTCCCCTAATTCGAATCTTACCTGATTACTTACTTGAACTTACTGAAGTGCCGCTCTATCCATCTATCTTGGGGCGGCTTGGGTGAACGGGACGTTTTTAGGAACATTAGCCAGCACCAATAAGGTGTCGATCATCACGGACTCGGGCGTCTCAAATCTTAGAAAAGGGGGAAACATTATTAAAAGTCAGCACCCAAACTGCAAAATGAGGATACACCTCCACACTGACAGACAAGCTCTAGAAGGAAGGCTATTAAAAGTTAGAACCCAAACCGAAATGTGGCTGATGGAAAAGCTCTGGAAGAAACCCTCAACACCAGTTGGGCGTCTATCAATACGGACTCGGGCGTCTTAAATCCAAGAAAAGGGGAAGAAATAAAAACCAGGACCCAAACCGTAGGGGATCATTGCGGAGCCGTGCGTCTAGAACTCTAGAAAAGATGACACATTATTAAAAGTAAGAACCGAAACCAAAATATGGCGACACATCTCAACCCTGATGAACACGCTCTAAGGAATCCTTCAGCACCAGTAGAGTGTGGATCATCGCGGACTCGGGGGCCTCCAGTCCTAAAAAAGGGGAAGTCGGCACCCAAACCGCAGTATTACGCATCGCTTTTAACCACAAATAATTTTGAAATTCTTGTACCTGTAATGCATCTCATTAATAGAGCATTCTTTGCAAGAGAGACTCATAATTTAGTAGTATGCTATTACTGAAAACAGAAAATTGTGATATTTTTTAACGTTGCTAAATATGTTACAAAATATATCAAATTTTCTGTTTACGAATTGTTGATGATGGTCTTAAAATACTGACAATTTTTTGGACAGATATTCAAGGTGTTTAATTCAAACGTTAAACGAATTTTTGACGTACCGTTTTCGTTAAGTTGCGAAACCACCTTATTATTTCAAACTAAACCAAACCTTTTCGCTGACGGACAGGCTCAAAAGGAACCCTGCTAAGCACCCAGGGTCTCCGTAATCTCGGACTCGGGTACCTCAAATCTAAAATTGATAGATTCACGATTAATTATCAATATTCGTATAACTGGTGGATGTACAACATAATGGAAAGTAAGACAATTACTGTTAGGCGTTGCATGCGGTGATTTTCGATGAGTTATCGCCATCAATTGTATTGTTAAGATCATTTAATAAGATCAGTTTATCCAAGGTTTAAACGATTTCCTTGAACCTTATCTCACAAGATATCTAATCTTCATTTTAATTGTTCTAACTTTCTGAGTAATTTTTCTCAACAGTGAAACACGCAAAGGTGGGTATAACAAAACAAACGAGTAAACTTGAAGAATTGCTCAATTAATGAAATCATTAAAAAGGCAGAGGATTCGCAAAGACCCTGGGTCTTTTGTGAGGTGTTGGGGGATAATCCGATAGAGGCTTCAAGGAGATTAATACAAGAGATTACCATTAAAGTTTGATTGAATACACTTACTGGGTATTGAGGAATGTATATTTAGTAGTACCTAATCCATATTGTTTAATTATCTATTGGTATAGTTTGTGTAAACACTTAGAGATATATACGATTTAAACGTATGGCTCTTCTTTCTTTTTAAGTGACGAGAAAACCCGGATTGGCTAAACCAAAAATAAAAAAATGGAATAATTCAGGGACGCACTCCGAGTTTAAATTGGGAAAGTGCGAGTGATCGATCATGGTTAAGGAGTTCGCACTTTCCATCAGCGAGCACGTCATGTTTTTTTTTATTTGAAAGCAAAAAAAAGAAAAGTACGATAGGCTTCTTTGCCAATTTTGTGGGAGTTTAAGGCTCTTTCGTTAACCAGCGTCATTCATACCATATGTATACCGACTTAATATTGTGCTGGAGACAGTGGACCCTTTTTCATTTGGACCCTCCCATGCCCCCCGTGTATGGGGCCTGTAATCGAATCTCGTAACCGAACTGTTTGCCACTATCACTATCAGCCTTAAACATTCGTTCTCTAACTTGCAATTATATTTCAGTACTTTTATATTCTCCTACTATACCTAAGATTACTAAATATTGAAATGGAAACGGGATTTTGACAATGCGCTGAACAAAAACATTTTCCAAACCAAAGTAGGCATTTAAAAAGTGGGTCTAACTCATAGGCCTAGTATTATACAATGCTAAAAATAAGAAAATTACAGATTTCAAAAGGGTTGTGATTGAAAGTCGTATCAAATTCACATTAAAATTACAGTGTTCTAATGTGAATTTTACTGATTACAAATATAACTTGCATATAAAATTTAAATGTGGAAGTTTTATAAGCACATGCCTTCAAGTACTCAAATTATACTGTATTATTTATCATGTTTTTGAAAGTAAATAAATGTCTTTAAAAAATCCTTTCCTATTCTTTAAACTGTGTAATTTGAGTAGTAGACTCACTTTTGATTTTTGAATCAAATTGCAATATGATTTTCGGCATTATCCCGTCGTCCAAATGTGAAATTTTATCTTTTAGGTCACAACTAAATTATTGCTCTATCTACAGTATCCATATACATTTTTAATCACCGAGTTCCACTTTACAATTCATAAAACTTCAATGACGAAGGTGAGAAAGTCTCTTGCCTAACAACATTGTCAATTTTGTAATAACCTGTATGTAAATCATTGTAATGAAATTGTATATTATTACAAAGTTCTATAGGCCCACTGTAACAACATCTTCTTTTAAGCAGGTGACAGTCTACCGCCAAAGGGCGATCAGCTCCCGGTATGCCTCCAAACTCAATCAACACGCAAGCCTAAAAAATGTTTTTATATCCCATGCAATGCAACTTTCACCGAATCCCAAGGGACAAGTAGTCACAATTTACTTCCAGTCTATTCAGTCGGAATCCCTCAGGCGGGAAACAATGTCCCCAAAAAACAAGGACTAATTTTGTTTCAATCATAAAAACACCCAATGTAAAAACATCGTCTGTGTGACACTATTTGTGTCGATAATTGATGCTTAAATATCACCTGGGAGTCAACAACCACAAGTCGACTTCATTTTATAGTCGGCAACTTATAGTCTGACGGAACAATTCTGATTAAAAACTTTGAAAGTAAATCTCATTTTATAAACAAAATTAATCTTAGTTAATTGTATTTTATGAAGATGAATAAACAGAATAATGAGAAAATTAGCCCCGATACGGACTGATTCCTTGCGGCTATTTATGTTCAATTATATGAGTATTTTATTAAAGAGATTTGTTAATCCATAGAAATTAGCTTTGATGAACGCCATCGAGTTATTTTACAGTTTTTATTTTTTTAATTTGCAGCCTGAAACCAGGATTTTACTTTTCGGGAATGCAAGCCGCGGTGATCTGAATTTACCTTTTAACTCAACCATGTCCGCAGTTTCAGATAGACAAGAAAAAAAAACAGTATGAGCCTTGTTTGCCCTATTCTAAGCGGGACGGCACTTGAATGCTAGGGGTTGCCACGCCAACCCGCGAAACCCCTTTGATAAGCCATTGGTTGCTTAGGTACCGTACTAGTTGTCAGGGCCGTAGTCGGAGATGAAAAGAGACGAGGCGAAGCCTGGGGGTCACGTAAGATTCACCCTCTGTTGGAGGTCAGAGGGTGAGTCCTTCTTAAAAAGCAACATTTTGAAAATTTCAAACGAGGCGACCGCCTCGTCTGCCTCATGCTAGCTACAGCACTGGTTGTAGTTTTATCTTGGAAGTTCCAAAGATCGTAGCCTACATTAGGCCTATTGAGTGGTAGACTTAATGTTAAAATTAATAAACGTTTTTAGTGAATATTTAAACGGATACGTCACACTTTCGTTTTTTAAGTTGATTAATGTAAATATATTCATTTGTTACCTATGACTAGTTGATCGTCTTAAAATACAGGTCAAGACAAAATATTCAACTGAAACCTTACAAAAATGTATGACGTAAACTTTTACGTCATCGTATTTCGTAATGTTGCGGAAACTCCCTATTATTCACTGTAATTTTTAAACCACTGTGAGTTAGACCTTGATAATCAAGAACGCGTAGAAGGATATGGCCGTAGTCGATAATCCTGCCAAAGACCGACTGTGGTAAAAACCTCGTCACAAAAAATTACTAAACTTGTTTTTCACAAAAATAATGAATTAAAAAGAGAGATGAATTGAGGTTTAGAAGACAAAAACCAAGCCTGAGAAGTCAATGGTTCATGGACAATACGAATCACTTAGTAGCTTCATCGTCTGCCAGTTTCAAACTGTCTGCTCTTGTCTGCGGGATAACGATAAACGCAACCACATTGTTTCCCTTTGAATATTTTTCTATAGTTTGAGCTCAGAGGTTAGGCCTAACTTTACGATAACCTCACATTTCTTTTAGTATAACATAAAATAACTATACAGTTGTCTCTGAAACAAACTAAACCGGAAAAATCTTTCGATGGTAATAAGCAAATTGCGCATTTAAAACGAGGTCTCAATTATCGTAATCTAATTGAAACCATGAAACGAGATTATTTGTCATATATTAATAAGTAATATCTTAATATACCGTAGGCCTAATCGAAATATATTTATACAGTATTTTATAATTTAATTTACAACTACGATACAAATCTACTAGCAATATTGTCCGATGTGACTAATCGTTGGTCTGAAACCTCCATGGTCTAAAGGTCCATTTGTCGATGCTACATTGGTCCGAATGTCCATTGGTCCAAAGGTCCATTGGTCCGAATGTACATTGGTCCGAAGGAAAAAATATTGGTACCGTATCGTAGTGTTCTATCTTAAATTTTCGCACCAATGAACTTTCGAAACAATGGGCCTTCAAATCAATGGGCCTTCGGACCAATGCACCCACGGAATAATGGTCCGTCCACAGTTGATTGGTCCGAAGGTCCACTGATTCGAATGTCCATTGATCCGGAGGTCGAAATGAAAGTGCCTTTTCCGGTCATGAGTTCTATTTGTTGAAATTTCCTACCCCAACCGTGTTGGCACCAAAATAAATTTGGGCTAGTTGATCTCCTTCCTCTTGTAATTTTGCAAATGAATTTTGCCGAGCATGGAAAATCCGAACTAAATTCCGGCGGGATGGGGTCATTCTGATGAATCTAAATGATCGTCTGCCTTATGAGACCACGAATGGTCATTTATATCATGGAATCAGTTGTGATAATGACCTCCTCAATTGGAATGAGGCCTAACTGTGTAAAGAACTACCTGTATTTTGGGGCCACTAAGATAGTACAATTAATAACGAACCGCGTGTATTGAAAAACCAAGGCACGGACCAATATTTAGAAACCACCATTTTAAGAACAATTCATAAAGTCTGCAAGTCATAAATTCTTTCGTAAAAACATCCGCTCAGGAGTCCATTATATTTACTATTATAAAAGAGTGAACATTCATTATTTTGGAGTTAATGTAAAAAAGTGAATACATTACCCCGAGGACCACACTTAACTAGTGAATTATCAGCACTCAAAATCCACTCTTGTGGAATAAATTTCCTGCAAGAGAGTGAGTTAGCTCACTCATTTTCGGTGAATTTTCAATTATTTGGAGTGAATTTTGTTTCGTTTTGGATTGTTCCCAAAGTTCACTTCTGAAAGAGTGGATTTTCTCTCTCTCTCTCTCATTATAACATAAGTGGATACTGTAGCAACGTCTGTATACAACGAAGTAGATTGTTATTTTATAACATACCGAAGAACATGATACTACAATTATTGACTGAACATTTGCCGTTTAGATGACAAAGGTTTTGATTGGCATCTGTCACGACCGAAGCCTATAGGTCACTGATGAATGCATTAATGCAAGTTTCGGTTCGATCGATTCTAGTTCACACCACTTAATAAAAAACTATAACTCTATCAATCAAACCAGTTTATCCGATACCATATTGTAATCTTTTTGGAATGTCTCGATAAAACCGTTTTTATATACGAATTTGGATTTTAAGCTTCGATTTAATAGGCCGTTAAATACTCAGACCTACCTCTACTTAATTTGACGGCTTGTCCAAGATCCATTATCAAGTTACAAAATACATGGATTTACATATTAAAGGGCAGGTTCGTCCAAAAAAATGTATCTTCCTTATATGTTTTACTTTATCATAAAAAGTATATTCAGCCCTGCTTCTGAATTTTTACAATATATTTTACCTAACATAATTATTGGTAAAATAGGCGAAAATTGCTAAGTGTGGGATAGTTCAAATTACAAGATAGAATCCCTATTCTTTTACATACAAATTGTCTGAAAGAGGGTATTTTAAATAGATTGTGAAAAATCAACAGTCATTCTAAAAATATATAAAAAAATAATATTCTTGTATGTTTTAACCAAAATTGTTCACTGTCAGTAGCCATTTTTATTTGATAATAAAAAATTACCCACTTTGTTATTTTGTGTGTAAAAGAATAGGGATGAAATCTATCGTTTATTTTTATTATATTTTTTTTAATTCATGAGACTCAAGGGGAAAAAAATTCTAAAAATTCCCAAATAGGGCTGCATATACTTTTTATGATTAACTAAAACATATAATGAATAGTAATTTTTTGGGGTGAACCTGCCCTTTAATATTAAGATTGAAACTTCATATTTTTGAATAAAAAGGAATTACTATTCTTACAGTTTTGTTCATAATCAGTTTTGTTTTGAAATTCTTTTTGCCAAAATACTTGATTCTTCTGCATGGTCTTCTAATTATCTAATTTCGCGATTTCACTCGTTTTAAGATCAATAATTTTGAACCTAGACAAAAATTCGTTTTGCTGTCCACTATTTCCAAAATTGCCATTGACCACCCTTGACACTCAAGTCTCCCCCAACGTCGCGCCTGTTCTTCTGTCCTTCGTGGCCATCGCAGTTCGTTCTTTCTTCCTATCCCTGTTCGCACTACCCGTTTAAATCCTCCGTTTTACCCTATGTCCTTCAACTATCTTATGACCTTGCTCTTGACCCTTCTGAAATTTCCGTTGAAGATATAAAACTTGCTCTCTTTAATCATTAACATCCCCACCCCCCGCCTTCACATTTACAAAATACACTATATATATTTATTGTTATATATTGTCTTGTGTAGTATTTGTTGTAATTTTAAGCGGATAATAGCCCATAGCTGGATTCCGTAGCAATACAAATCTTGAATCTTGAATACTGACAATATGCACGTTGTAAACCTGAAAAGATTAATCTACATCAGTCGATTTACATATTGTTAAATATTTACATGAATTACAAAACAAAAATCAGATGGTTTTAAATAGGTCTATTTTAGAATTATATTACTCTTGGTAAACCAAGTACTACATTTCGACTAAAAGCCTGGTATACTATAGAGATCGACGAAAAAAGGAATGCTTTTTGACTTGATTTATTCGGTGTTGTAGAACACCAAGCATAACCAACGAAGTCCGAAATGGAGTTTATTCCCAGTGGGGTCCTTCTCGTGGTGATTGGGCTGTACACCGGAAGACAATCCCCTACTCTTTTTTCGAAGAGTGCACTGCGTTCTTTAACGTGCACATGAGCCATGTTGTACACGGGGCCAACGGCTTAACGTCTCATCGTTTCATCCGAAATTAACTTCTACTTCGACTCTCCAGCCGAAACACAATGAGAGTGACGTGGTGTTGAATCGAACATGGACCAACGAGCCACGGCTCAGCGCACAGCATAGATATTTCCACCAACTGAGCTAACGCAACTCTGAAGTTAGACTTTGCCCCTGTGTATTATATTTTAAATGTTTAATGAAATGCGACATCAGTGGATGATGAAGTTTTAGTGGTGTAAGGTTTGATTTAAACATGGAGGTATGATTTACCCATGTATGGCAATCCACCTGTTATGGAACGCAATGGGTGCATTTTGATTGTCTTTTCACGAATAAAACCGAATCACCGTCTTGAACCAAGCCAACACTAAAGTCGTTTTTCCTATAAACAATGAGGTTTTTTATACTAAAATGACAGGATGAACCTTTCTTGTGAATACAATGAAAACTTTATTTTTACTGAATAAAACCGATAAAATCGTTGAAGTTAACGATTTCAACGTTTTCATTGATAACGTCATTTTCATACATTTTGTACAAACTTTTTTCTCACAATATAGGCCTACAATTTAAATGGTGATTGTATCGTTTTTGTAAGAAAACTTCTTCAATTTCGTTTAATGTATTTCTATACAACTTCATGTTATTCATTTATTTACTTTTACTGAAACAGCGCAGGGTTTTTTGCGTGACCAAGACCACCGAAGTTTGCCGAAACGTAGCAAGTAAGTACATTTTTATTTGGTTTAAAAATGAATTGATAAACTAATTATACAAATATTTATTTTATATGATAATTAGGCCTATTGAAATTATAATGATATACTTGGAATATATTTTGATATTCCTAGTGAACTACCAATAAAATTTAATAGTAGACAATTTTGAAGTCGAAAAGTAATAAAGCATATCTCGAAAACGATCTAATTTAATATTATATGAATTAAGTTGACATGAGTGGTAGGCCTATTGAATTACCTGACAAACCGGTAAACTTAAAAGTGACTTGTAAAAGAAATGTACGAAATACAGACGGAAGTTTTCAAACAATTCAATTTCGACAAATATTTCAAGTTTCATTTGTATTAGATGAATAAATTTAATTTGAAGAAACAAATTTCTAAAATTAGATTAAGTAATTCAATTTAAAATTAATAAAAAAAATAAGTGAGCCAATTCTAGCAACAAACAGCCTTGGGCTGTTCGCATATTGGACTACTAAAATACATTATGTTTCCAACGCAATCCAATTCTACACGGAGCAGCAGGAAGCATTCAACATACTTTTTAGACGGGTCAAATCTTTATGTGCAGTTAAAAAATCTACTTTACGTACGTATTGGGATCAAAAGGAACGTAAAACATGAGGGTCTGTAAAATCCCCCATTGGCGAAAGGGGGGAGGGTGTGCTCGAACCTGTGTTGGAGGTTGTCAAGCAATAAAACAAAACTCATTTCCATGAAGGGTGTGGAATTGTATCCTAATTTTATTGTTTCTTTGCCTCCGAATGGGGTGCTCGAGCACCTTGAGCACTCCCGTGTAGGCCATGAATTATAGGCCTATATGAAAACATGCGGGAGACATGAGAGAAACAAGTCATGATGTTTGAATATGAAATTCCAATCGGCCTAGATGCACTTCGAAAAAAGCTCTGTGATGACCGACAGACGTTACTATGAAACTGCCTGCTAAATACAAATAAATGTGACTATTAAAACTTGAAAATATAGGATAACTAGACGTCCGCAGTCATTATAGAGTGCAAACTTCCGACAACGACATTGTATCCTTTTAACAAATTTATCTATTACCGTACGCTCACATGGCGTTCACTCTCATACATTGACCAAGTTTGAAGTCTGTGACAACTGTGCCGATTACGTGAATTTGACTTTTTGCTTGACCCTTCAAAATTTAATCAGGTTGAGATATTTTGTCAAGGAACATTGTGACGAAGATTTAAAGGCTTCTGATAAAAACTGTGGATTTAGGATGTTCACAAACAAGGGTTATTAATTGAGTAGGGGTTACTAATTGAGTAGGGGTTACTAATAGAGTAGGGGTTACTAAAAGAGTATATACTATTAAAAGCTCTTTACGGTACAGTCAACCTTCATTTACACACCCCTCGGGCTGGAAGGTGTTTGCAAATGAGAAAGTTTGTAAATTAGAAGATTCCTGAAAATAGACAAAAGAGTGCCTGTAAAACACTTGTTTGTGTTTATTTTGTTTACATGATTGTTACAATGTGCTGTTGGAATTAGCAAGATAAAAATGCAATAACAGATAAATTATTAACGTTAAATTATTGTAAAGTTACATCATCAGCCATTCTTTTAATGACTTCATTGTCTTAAAAGTATTTGTAAAATAGAAAGTTTGTAAATGAGAAGTTCGTAAATGAGAAGGTCGACTGTACACTAATCCGAAAGAGATTGTTTTCTACAACATCAATTATTGCGTTATCAAACGAGCATTATAATAATTCAAATAACTATATTGTTAATATATATGGCAGTAATTAAAATAGTATATAAATAAATCCCAAAGGGAATGGAAATAATTTTGATTTATATGATAAGATAGACAAAGTAGGTAAGACCACTTAACGGACAATTGAGTTCGTTTTAGTACTTAGTATGATTATTGTTAGCTAAGATTGACTTAAACACTAAACGGATATCTCATTGATTAGGCCTAAACTTAGCTATTTAGACTTATTAACTTCGTAGTTTAAAATACTTCTTTTGTTAATGTTAAGAAGATTAATGAAATGAGACGTCACTGTGGAACAATACGGTTATTATATTTCTAAATAGTACATAATTATGAATAGTCATTATGTAATCTTACTATAAAGAATATTATACAATAACACTTTTAAACTAATTACCATGTGTAAACTTTTGATACGTCAAAATTGGCCACAATTCACGGTAGTAAACCGTAGTTTCACATTGTCATTTTCGGAGGGGGAGGGGGGGGGGTGATGTTTGAATTAACACACCAAAGCCCCTAAAATTGACCCGAACAATGTTTGTAACCAAAAAAAAAAAAAAATAAAAAACGACTGGCAATTGTAGTCGTAATGTGACAATATAGGAAGGACAAAGCGTATTAATGACAACTCATGAGTGGTGTTTTCTTATAATCCAGTCGGGGTGTACATATCGCACTGTTAATCGGCACATCCTCACTCCCACTCAAAATACTGGATACGTCTATGTTTTTGACTTTTAAATGTGGTATACAATTAGTACAAAACAAACAGACTATGTTGTTCGAGGGGAGGATTTAGAGGGCTGTTAACATGATTAAGCCCAAAAATCCATCCCCACCTCGCCCCCAACCCACAGATGCCAAAAACATTACGAGGTATTTTGAATTAAATTAATACAGTATGTTGCCATGCGACGTTCTCCATTAAAAATACCTAGGCCTATACATGGTTTTGTCATTTGGGGGCAAGGAATGGATGGGGGCTTAAGCCTGTTTAACTACTCTAACTGCCACTTTCACCTATACGAAGATTAAATTGAAAAATATCAAATATGATCTGAAAAACGAAATTCGAAACATGAACAAAATTTCAATAGTTTATTTTTACTGACATATTCGGTTTTTCGTTTCCATAGTTACTATGGCGCCATGCATCCTGGGATGGGGTATATGAATGAAAGTTAACATCACGTAATTTTTTGATGGTTATTATGATAACATGCAGACATTATTTTTTAACTTTTACTGGTTCAGGTCAACTTGTTTCACGTGCCTTGTTAATTATTTAATTTGCTTCGTTAGAAATGTTGATTGTAGTAAACGGGTTAGAGGAGGAAGTGGCGGACAAGCAAGGTTATTTCAACAGCTGGGTTCAAATCATGTTTTCATAAACAAGCTAAATAAATCGAGTTTCTGGTTCCGGTATGTTTTGAATTTAAACTGCAGTTGTCTATTCATGTCCTTTTCATAATAAGACCTTAAAATCGCTGTTTCTCAAGTACAGCCTTCTTAAAAAATCTGGGTCGATTGTCTTAGATTTTTATTTAGTCAGACTCTTTTACTGCACTTTCTGCTATATTATTTATTTAAATTACCATATGGTAATTTTGGAATTAGAAATCCTGAAATAACTATTTTTATTTTTTTTTTACAATCTTCAGCATAGTTTTATGTATTTAGCCTAAAAGTAAAGAGGTTAATGAAGGTAAAAGGGACTCCAATTTTAAGTTCTCGGTCTGTCTCGCTTAGGCAATAATTTGTTTTGGATATGATAACAATGTGATAAAATTGTGGATAAAATAACAATTTTCTAAATCGAACCGACTCTTAGGCACGATGAGAGCGTCAATGACAGATCAAAATCATCTTGTTTTTCAGATTACCGTATTTTATTCTTATTTATTTATTTATTTATTTATTTGAAACAACAGACCAACAGCGAAAATCAATCGCCACTTACAGGAATGTGTACAA
>JAOTQE010112331.1:0-25044 GCA_025631205.1 Nesometra sesokonis
ATTCAAATTTTCGGTCGTTAAATTGACAAAAATAAATCTCACTATTTTTGGATCTCCAAACTTGGGAGCTCTGATTTGTATCTTTGTATCAGGCTAAGTGGACTTGTAAGAATATTGTTTAGCTCTGATTAGGAGCCCTAAATGTACCCATCTAATGAAGTAATTAGACATATCTTCAAAGCAGAATAAAGAATTAGACATCATTGAAGCTGTATAACTTATTTTGTCCAAATACTAATTTTTTTTTTTGGTGTAGCATCAACAAAAATCTAAGTATTTTACCTTTTGTCAGTCAAGTGGTCTATAATCTTCGTTTTATTTTAAAGTATTGTTTAAATATTTTGTAAATTTTTTTACAGTATGATGCCAGAGAAGGATACACGGTGGATCTCCCGTGGCAATGAACGCTGGGATCCACAACATATCCGCGATAAACTACGCTCAATGCCTGTCTTGAAGAAGAAAGAATGCAAAGAGAAGCAAGTAAAAGGACCAATGGTAAATATTTAATCTTTTAAATTATTACTGTTATTGGTACTATCCTTCGAAAATTAACAATAACATCGCAATTGATTGTTGATTTTGAAATAAACTACTGAAATGAAAATTGTATGTCCAATGCTATGTTATAAATATTTTGGTCTTGCAATTTTACGGTTGATAATCAACCTGAGACTGATAAGGTATCTCATTGAGGAAGAATGGATTATGACATTCGGAGTTTTATCAATTTTTCATATCCAGAACCATGGTCAAACACATACTCATGAAAGTAAAAACTCTAAATCTGATCACCTGGACTTACTATTTATGAGTGACTATATTTTACGTCCTATCCCGGACGCATCATCAAGCTGACTGGCCAGTTTGTGGCAAAAGAGCGTTGACCTGTGACTACAATTAAATAACACAGGTAGAGAACTTCCAAGGTATATTCTTGATAAGCGAACAATAGGTGCTTGCCATGTTGAAACGCAGTCCTCCCGCTGTTAAGAGAAGGCTTCTTACGTTTCAAATAGACTCCTTGACACCCCTCTCAAATTATCTGCTTTCTCTGTTTCTCTGTCCAAGATGACAACAACCCTGTTCTTACGCATCATCAGGCCGACTTGCTATTTGGTGGCAAAATAGCGTTGACCTGTGACTACAATTGAACAACACAGGTAGAGAACTTCCAAGGTATCTTCTTGATAGCCGAACAATAGGTGCTTGTCAGGCTGTAACGCAGTCCTCTCCCTGTTAAGAGACGGCTTCTTGCATTACGCTTTCTCTGTTTCTCTGTCCAAGATGACAACAACCCTGTTCTTAAATAATATATTCACTCATAAATAGTAAGTCCAGATGATCAGATTTTCTATATGTACTTAATGGATGATGACTGATAATCTTCACAAATGTACTCATGATGTGTGAATGAACCTTTTGTCAGCAGATTTGGACACTCACAATTTCACTTTCACATATAACTTCTTATTTTATTTTTGTCAACAGGTTGTTAAACCTGCCATGGTGGCTTCCTCAGGGTCTATGGAACGATTAAATGTTGGTACCCGTAGTGATCGTCGATCCCCCTCCCCACATGCAGAGTCACCCTTCAAACAACAAGTTGTGAATGGGAGACCAGGTTCACCATCTTCACCAAGGATATCCAGAAGACGGAACTCATCTCCAGTTGTAAGTTTCTTTATAATAGTATAATTTTTTTATACTATAATCCAGTTCACGATTTATTACAATTTATATAAAATCTATAAAAGTGAAGTTTAATTTGTCATGCATATAATCATATGTTAAAATACAATAACAGGAAAGTCAGTCCGAAAATTTAGAACCCATGCCTTTAATTAAGAAACAATCCCATGTTGGCCATTGAACTTGAAGTTCTACCGCTATGTTAAATGGCAATTTAATGTACAGGAAAACCTGTCATAGGTATTTATAATTCCCCATTCATTGAAAACCGCATGGCACCTATTATTGTAGAGAAAAACTCTAGGAAGCACATACTATAGTAACACTGAAGAAAATCACAGTACCTACTGATATCAGTATTTGTCAAAATGAAATTTCAAATTTAGATAGTGTTGATTAATTTATAAGTGATGTGTTTAATATTTATGGCAAGATATTTATAAAAAAATGTAATGTATTTTAATAATTCTGGAAAACTTTATACTGTAAAGTTTATAATCATATAAGTTTAACATATTTACAGTTAATAATAAAATGTAGTTGCTAATTAATTGTTCACTATTTTTAATATAGAATTCAAGACCATCATCACCGACAACCATAATACGAAGGACGCCTTCACCCCATTCAGAGAACCAGATCGTTGCAGATGAAATCTTCAAAAAGAGGGTGGAGAAGGCGCTGCATGCCCGCCTTTACCTCCTCCATCAAATCGGTCCCAAATGTTTCCTCATTGGAGGAGATTCACCAGATCACAAGTACAAGGTTGTCGTTGGACCACAGACGTGTAGTTGCAACAAGGGCCCATTTTGTGTACATGTTTTGTTTGTGATGTTGAGGATGTTCCAAGTACAAGAAAATGACACCAGGCTCCTATGTAAAACATTGAGAAATTATGAGGTAAGTCAAGCATAAACATAAACATAACATTTACAATTTTAATGGCAGTCTGTATGAGAAAAAAAAATATTACAATACAAAAATTGAAGCTGAACAAAGAAAAAGTGGTAAAAAATATTTCCATTAACAGATTATCCATTACTAGAATTATAAAACCACTAATTTTGGGAATTTATATGCCATATTTAATTTTTACTTGGCCTACCATAGATCACATTATAGTCAGTCTTTACTTGTTTTTTAGTCCAATGTTACATATTGTGTCTATACCACTTAGGTCTTTCTCATTTATGGAAATTAAATATGCTAATGTATTTTTAGGTGGAAGATTTAGTCCAGCGATACTTGGATCGAAGGAAAGGGAAACTGAAGAAGCCCAATCTGATTCGAAAAGAGACAAACCCACTAGAAAACCTAGAGATGACAGGATCCACAGATAGTCTGGATAGCAGATCATCATGCAGCAGTGAACAGAAGTAAGTTGATAAAAACTCTGCTCCAACATTGTCCTGAAGTCTCCAGAAATCTTGGCCAATCTCCCGGGCTCACAGAATTAGCAAATGTTCTCCCGGAATTTAGTTTTCTCCAGGGAATTCTCCAGGTTTTATGAAATTGTTATTTCAGACTTATTTTTTTCAAGTTGGTGGGGTGGAGTGGGGGGGGGGCTACATTGATAATAAGCAGTCATGAAGTTTAGTAATCTTGTGTTGAATAGTAATAGCATATTTTGACAGTGACAAAATATATCATAATCTATTGTTTTATAATAAATGTTTTTAGATTACTTCCTGCAAGCTTTTTTACTTTTATTCTTGAGTTTACAAAAGGTAAATGATTTCTTTGGTAATTTCCCATTGCTAAGCTTCTAGGCTCTTCATTATACTTGCCATTTTTGCATGTGACATACACAACTCCAATTAAGTCATAATAGGTTACTAAATTTAGACTGTTCAGGAAAGTAAATACAGATTTATTCACTTTAATCTTTAAGATCCCCAAAAATTCAAATTATTTTCTTAGTTTGTATTTTTTAATGTTTAAGAATTATAAAATGATATAAACATAACAAATCAGTTTTATGTCTATAAATTTATACAACATTTAAAAAAATGTGTGGTTTAGCATGAAGTGCAATTTTCTGGTTTTGGGAGAGGTGACTAGCACACTAAACAAACATTGAAAAGGACTTTAATTTTATTTTAATAATTGTTTTCTTGTCAATTTTAGCACCAATGAAGAAACATGTCCAATATGTCTTCTGGAAATGATCGAAGGAGAAAGTTTAGTGATTTGTCAAGATGGATGTCACAATAGACTACATCACCACTGTGTAATGATATGTAGGTATAATCCTTAATTCATCAATTGTGTATTGGCTATCATTATCTTCATATTAGCCTTTATTTCATGGTGCAAGTTGTTGTATTATTGGTCTACTGCATGTTTGATATTTCAACTCAGATGGAAAGCTCTAGAGATACCCATTCCGTTAGTTAAAGTAATGCATTAACCGAGTACAAATTCCCTGGTTTAGGGTGCTAAAATGTTTCAAAACTATATTTTATACAATCCTGGAAGGGACATATACCCTTGACTCTCAACTTAAAAGTTGGATGCTTCACCGACTGTGTTAACTATCATTCAACAATAAAAAGAAGCTTCAAAGCAAATGCTGAAATTTATATTGCTTTTTTAACTACCTATTTTTTGTAGTATATGTTTCAGTATCCCTGAAGTCTTTTTTTAGTGAGTGTGAGATTCAATCTTCTTCTAATCTTCTCAAAATAAATAATAATCATAATATCAATTTGTTCTAAAGGGGCTGAGAATTGTAGTAAAGAGAATGAAAGTTTAAGTTGCCCTCTGTGTCGTATTAAGTGGACGGTACCAGTGAGCAGTGATGATATAACAACCACATCAGTAGAGTCTCTTGGTAGACCACTATCTCCCACACAGATGCTGACAGCTAATGACACAATCAACACCAACGTACCAGCTATGTACAAGGCTCAGTATACAACATGGACTAAAGTAAGATTCTGATGTTTACATACTGTTTTTGTTTTTTTTTTTAATTAGCTTCAACCCCATGTATGTGAGATCATCATACAGTATAATTCTTTTATGTAGCTTGTTCATCTCTAATTGTAAATGTATCAACTCTGCACAATTGGAGATTCCTGTGTACAAGTTGTTCTTTATTACAAGGGAGTTTTATAAAGTTTACAGTGGACTAGATGTTCCACATTCCATGGTCACGCCAGGTTCTGCTGTTACATAGCACTACTCAATTTTGTCCACAACATGGCAACCCCTACTCATCTTAAAAGGTATTGGGTTTTTTATAGTGCACACAAGCTATTTATATACACTGGGTGAATTGTTTAAAATCCATATTTGACAAGGTCACCAGAACCAATGGCTAGCAGCCTTTAGTTAGTGCAAAAATCCAAGACTTTCGCCCTACCTGAATTACTGAATAATGTAAGTTCTTTAGCTCTGTAATGTAGCAAAGCTTTGACAGGACTGTGGAATTAGGACATAATTTCATAGTTCTATTTCTCAATATCATTAATAGGTTGTCGATTATATTTTACAGGAATATAATACATCTTTTGGCAAGTTCTATATATTTCTGAATATCATTAATAGGTTGTTGGTGAGGATCTTGTTGGTGGGCTGTTTTCACGTGATTGGTCTTTGCGAGAGGCGTCTTTGCACCAGATAAGTCATCACATCAAGAGCGTGCTTCAGACTGGAGGACCTGATGGCGATGATCAGGAACTCAAGGAGATCACACAGATTGGCTTTGACATAGTTGCTGTCATGTGTGAAGACCCTGTATATAAAGTCTATGTTTCATCATTGGTGAGTTAAATCTTATAGCACACAAGCACATTTTCAAACATTACAAATCAAGTTCATTGAAAACCTGAATAAAGCTGAAGGAAGTCCAAAATTCAAAACTGAATGTGGATGTGTATTAGGAGGCCATTGTATTTAGCCTCAGAATTGTGTGGTGGAGCAGTCAGTTTCTTCCATGTCACCTTTTCAACCTTTCCTAGAATATTTCCATAGCATTGTGAACTAAAGTTAAATTAGTTCAGCAGAATAACAGACGAGTTACCTAATGATTTAATAATGTACATATCTGCCACAAAACATTCAGTTTTTAAGTCCTTGTCTGAGAGAGATTGTCGTCTATCATATTATATTTAGTACTCCAAGTCAACAGTGCCATCATCCAAGTTATTGACCTGAAAAGTTTAAATAACTTGTCTTACACAATCAGAAATTTCTTGTAACATTTATAAATCGCTCGTATTTTACAGAAAATGTTGCGTAGTATCATCTCAAATGAAACATGCTACACAGAGAATAAGAAGCTTAATTTACAGAAGCATCTAAAGCCAGTTGTTGAGGCTATCCTAGTTAAGTGTGCAGACAGTAATAGGTAAGGTATTTTTTTTAAGCTTTAAATTAACCATTTTTAATATGTGTTTGAAAAGTACTGGGCCTCGCCATCCACTCAGCTTTGGTCCTGAATGCTGGCACACACCTCAACAATACTGCTAAACAAAGTGCAGTGTGTGTTATTTTGCTCAACATTACTCTTTGCTGCAAATGGCATGCAAAATACATAGAACATTTTTTGCATGTGCAGAAGTTCAAACATGATAGATATCTTCTTACTCGCACGTGTGCCATTTTGGTAACAAATTCATTAATGTACACATTGAGCGTAGTGCTCTGTGTGTGCCGTGCTTTACGAATGTATGAATCTGTCTTCAGCTATTAGCATAGTCATGCTCTGGTCCTAATTCCAAGTAATTAATAACTCATCATGTAAACAAATATTACAACTTCATACATGGTGTACTGCAAATGTTACTGTATATGTTTATAATCAAATATTACTAGGTACATAAATGATTTGTTTAATTTAAAGGCGGATGAGTCAGCTGTCTGTATCAGCAATTGTTGAGCTGTGTAAAGGCCAAGAAGGAGAGCTTGCTATTGGTCGACTTATTCAAAATCCAGGTATGTAACTATGGCAACAGATATCTATGTATGGATAGCAGTGCTGTAAATATGTCGTAGTAAATATGTTAAAACTTGGAATACGGTTGTTTATGCTTCAACAGTAATGGGTGAAATTAGGCTGGATTGCTCTGCCATAAATCCTAAACATATTGTATGTTATGTTTTTTACATGAGAACACTATATTAAACATATTTTGGTTGTTTTTAATTTGAGAAATAATAAAATTTCATACCTGCCAACATTTGAAATGTCCACCAGCCGCTTCCTCGAAACACTAAGGTTTAATAAACACCACTCCACTAGCGCCAGAATTGTCTTGATATTTAAGTTGACAAGCAAAAAAAAAGAACAATTCATCCTGATGCTGGAAGTGATACGGGAGAGATTCTGCTTCTTCCAATGCAGTACATTGTAATCTTCAATTTTTTTTAAAGTGGAAGGATTTGCATAAAACAGCAATATGCGGTAACAACGTCGCAAACAAAACGATAGCCTACCGCCTAAATCGGTAGGGTTTTCAATTATGAAATTTCATAATATACTATAACATATAATTGAATGCATGTAGTAACATTTTATAAATCTCTTTTATCAGAATCAGTCATGATTGCTGTATGGTCTGTGGACTATTTTCTCTCTACAATGCTGGTAGATGGAACTGGCTGGCAGTGGTGGTTAGGCAGACTAAATACAATAAATGAACTCTTTATCAAGTTTCCTTCTGTTTTTACTCCGAGTACTGACAGTGATAGTCCAGGGGAAGACCATATTATTACTGTTGTGAAATTTGTATTTAACGTTGTCGGTCATACGCATATTATTGTCAGTAAACTTGCTAGGAGAATATTTACTATTGTCACACGAAGTGTCGTCCACGATATTGAAACTATTAATAAGGTGATTGACCTTATGGCTGAACTTGAACCACGCGATAGAGATAAACTACAGAAACGTTTACGAAAAATAGTTGATGACTTTGAGAAAGTGTATGAGAAGGCATCACATATTTGTCAAAATAATATCCCTGTT
The DNA here is from genome assembly GCA_025631205.1 of Nesometra sesokonis. NCBI lineage: Eukaryota > Metazoa > Echinodermata > Crinoidea > Comatulida > Antedonidae > Nesometra > Nesometra sesokonis. The sequence goes on from JAOTQE010112331.1 coordinate 7,667, forward strand.
GAAGACAAAACAGAAAAACCTGAAGAAAATAGTGAATCGAAAACGTTACTATGTTCTTGTGGAAGTGTTGATGGAAGAAAAAGCAACAGAAAATCAACCAAAATTCCACAAGCAAAACAGAGAAGCAATTCTAAAACACGGTCAAAACCTAAGAAAACTGATTCAGAGACATCACAAAAACCACACTTAAACATTCCAAAAAAGCAATCATCAATTCGAGAAAAACGTGGATGCACATCTCCACAAGGGGCACGGGCTCCTTCACCATCATCAAATGACAAAGTCTGTCTTTGTAATGGAACTGTTATGACAACTGGAGACTTTTCAGACATGTCAATGTCACCGCTGTCCCCAGGTGAGAAACCGGTGACATTCACAACTGAAGTTACAACACCATCACATTCTCCGGAATCACTGAAGTACAGAGATAAATCATTAAAGTTTGCCAGCTGCAAAGACAAGGTAGAAATGGAAGAAGCAGAGGCCATTGCTAATGCCATGGAGTCTTCTCTTGCACAGACTATGCTACCAATTGTGCCTGGACTAACCCTCAGTGATGAGAACAAAGATATTGTTATTCATTTAAGAAATGAGGTATATATATCTTTATTTTTTACCTCTGAACCACACTCCTGTTTTGTTTTATTGTTGTTGCAACCACAAGCCAGTTTTGAATAGATGAGTAGGAATTTTTTGTGTGCAAAAAGCTAGATTTGACTTAAAGTGTGCTATAATTAAATATACTTTGTACTCACGCAGATTAGACCAAATATTAGCAATGGGTCAAAATCACATTAGCTGGAGAAAAATTGAAGTCGCCTACTCCATAGCCAAACAAATGATGATGATTCTATATCTTTGCCCACAGCTATAAGCCCATTCTTCATCTCTAAGTAATTTTCATGCAAAATGAAGCTCTTGGGATAAGGTGTTCTGCATACAGTAGTAAATTATTGTGTAACAGAATACATTGCTTTCAATGCATTTTATAGCTAAAAATATATAAATCATAATGTACAGTAATTGGATCGTCAGGAATAATACCATCTCCCAACATTTCTATTCCTGTTCCTTCCAAGGAGGTAGGATAATATGTAATTCCGTATGGTAGTGTTTTTTAGTGATTAAAATTTATTTATTTTTATAGGACATTCCTGTTAAGGATCAGTACATAGAGGGTGAGCATTGGTCTCGTGGTGAGCTGATCGGGACAGGGGCATTCTCATCATGTTACAAAGCATGTGATATGCAGACTGGAACAATAATGGCAGTCAAGCAAGTAAGTTAGAGTTTCTTGAAATTGATTTAATTCATGCAATAAATATGTTAGCAGCCATGTTAGGTACCATTGTTATGTTTCTGTAAACTATTATAACTTGAACCTTATTTGTGCTCCTTGGTAAACAAATAGGAATTATTTAATACTAAATTATTCCTATAATTCTAAAGTTTTTCACCTGTATACATTAGCTTAGTACAGTGTTTTGCTCAATTCTTATGTATACAATTAAGTGAAAGCTACGTTTTTAATTTTAACTTATTCTTTATATAGTTAGCTTTTTGATTGCCCTGCAAAATCTGTTTTCATTGACATAACTCTAGTTTGTGTAGAGATAGAAATTAACAATTAACACACTGCTTTCAAATTTCCCAAACTTGTTTTCTTTTACATGTTGGCATATTTCTGGTATTCGTAACCTATACTTATTTACCATATATATTATGTGACCAATAAAAATGATTACCTGTTGATGCTGCTCTTCTTGGAGCATGTTGGCTATGATGGCTTTCCAGATCTCTCTGCTATGGCATTCTTGTATAATTACTGTACTGCATTGCATATCACTTCTTGTGGTTTTGGCAAGCAAATTTAGTTTTCTTAATCCAATGATAACCTGATTATTTTTTTCTAGGTTTCATTTATACGCAACACAGTTGAGGAACAAAATAAAGTGGTCGACACGTTGATTGAAGAGATATCTCTGTTGTCAAAACTAGACCATCCGAACATTGTGCGTCTCCTTGGTGCCACCAAACATAATGGCCACTTTAACATGTTCACGGAGTGGATGCCTGGTGGCTCAATTGCATCCATCTTGTCATCGTTCGGTCCATTTAGAGAGTCTGTATGTATTGGATACTGTAAACAGATATTCAGAGGCCTAGGCTATCTTCATCAGAAACATATTATTCATCGTGATTTGAAAGGTAAGGAAAAAACTATTTGCTCACTAACCTACATTCAGCTGCTAAAAGCTCATTGTAGTAAGCTTTCTGGTAGTATGGTAGGGTGGTCATTTACTTTCCATGCCATATTGCCTATTCCTCCTTGGTACTCATTTGTTTATATACCTTCCCATTTTTTATGTACCAGTTGTTTATTTTCATCTGAGTTATTTGTAAAGTCAGATAAAATGTCTTGTGGACTGACTAAATTTGAAATACTGCTTCTCATGTAGCCCAATAAAATATTCAAATAGTATACACAGTATGATGTGGTAACTGTAGCTTTGTTGCTATGTAGCTTGGCAGGTGATTACCATGCCCAGTGGCACCTCCCAACCCTGAAGGCATGTGTTTGAACCTGCTACCCCTGTTTTTTTTAACAACCTAACATCACCACTTCCTGAGCCTCATAATTAGGCTTAGAAAACATGAAGTAGTTACCATACTATGGGATAATGTGTAAATACATAAAAAAAACATTCATTAATCAATGCTGTTTCAACCTCCTCATAACTTTAAAACAAATGTGACATATTTAATAACCGACTTATGTACTTTTTTATTTAGGTGCCAATCTATTAGTTGACAGCACTGGTCAGCATCTTCGTCTGGCAGACTTTGGTACAGCTGCCCAAATGGCATCACATCTCACAGGAGCTGGAGAGTTTATGGGTCAACTGACAGGAACAATTGCATTCATGGCTCCAGAGGTAAAATTATTAACCATATTAATCATCAGTAAATTCCTCAAAATATATTAATTACTAAACCACGTTAGGTTGCTATCAAGATTCTAGGCAGATTGAAAATCTTCCATCCATGGTTTTACCATGGTCATATATTTTTATTCTTTTCCATTATATTGACAGTTTGCAATGTCACAATGGCTTATAATGAGTGGCTCTGTAGCTTTAGTGGTTAGCATGCTTGCCTTCCAATCCCAAGGTCCTGGGTTCGAACCTGGCTGCAAACCACATTTTTTCACATGACCTAACAATGGTACTTCCTAAGCCTCATAATGAGACTTGGTTTAGAAAGCATGGCGTATATCTTATCCTGTAAGTGACGAGAAAGCTTGCTGTTGGATATGACACAAAATACAATTTTTAAAAAATACGCTTCTAACAAAATGTATTATTTATTCAAAGTAACAAAGTGAAATTGTTGTTTTTAAATAATAATTTTGTTCAATTATAGGTTTTGCAGGGTGAAACGTATGGCCGTGCTTGTGATGTGTGGAGTGCTGGTTGTTGTATGATTGAAATGATGACATCTAAACCACCGTGGGGTGCCGCAGACATTTCAAATCATCTTAAACTTATATTCAAGGTAGGTATTAATGTAAACATTACATTGTTGAGTCAACACTTCCAAACCTGAATGTTCAAAAAATGCATTGCGAGTCCATTAACTTTCTGTGATTTTTTGTTGATTTCTCTTTTTCATCATGTGGAAACCTGGTGGCACCACAGTGAAATTGTTGCAAAAACAAGATCAAAGTTGAACCCGTATCAAAAGTAAAAAGTTATCGCATTTAAGTCAATTATCGGATAATTATCAGTATAGAATCAGATAGTTTTATTACGTCAGATTAGGTTAAACACCCGTTTCTGCAGCACAATTATCAGTTAATTTTTTACACAGTAATTTATCTGATAAGTTTTTTTCTGCAGAATTAATGCCTTAGTGCCATTGTTTAAAACTTAAATGCTTTTTTTTTAAACAAATGGAAAACAGGCAAGAAATGAACAAATTTTTAAAGGCCGCTTTCCCTAAATTGTGTTTTCATACGAATCTACTTCAAACACCAATTAAAACATACAATATCTTCTATCTGAATATACCAATTTTTCATGTATAAGACTTATTTTGTGGTGACAAACAACACAACTAATAAACATACATTTTTTAAGAAATATTCTGTCAGAGATTTTGTGCAATCATCATTTTTTCCAGAACAAATGTTTATGTTGTAATACTTCTCATTTACAGATTGCCAGTGCAAATGGACCACCACCTGTGCCAGACTGCCTCAGTCCCGCTGCTCGAGATCTTGTTCTACGTTGCTTAGAGACCAATCCAAAAGAGCGCCCTGCTGCTGGGGATCTTCTACTTCACGCAATATTCACACGGATGTAAAATATTTGTTATGCCTTGTTGGAAGATTCAAAAATATCCATTCATTGGTTGGTGCTACTTGTTTTTAGCATTGTGATTTCTTTGGAAATTTTGTCAGTGACACAGCGAAGAGGCAAAAAAACACATCATGCAGTGACTAAGAAATATCAGCGTTCACAGTTTATCACTTTGTATGCATTTTTGTGCACGCTTGTGTCGCTCTCTGTGGTGTCAACATAATTGAAAGTACAGTATTATATAACAGTCCTCTTTATTTACGTAAAAGTTTGTGTTGCATATTGCAGGAATCTCACATGCCTCCAACGAATTAGCTTAAAACTAACCCTTAATTATGAGGCTACAGGAATTATGAGGCTACAGGAGATTGTTTTATTGGTTTTAACCTTGAGCATCCAGGCTCGAACCAAGGACTTTTAGATTAGAAAGCAAGCATGTTAACTACTACCTATAAAACCAACTTATTTTAATGAATCCCACAGAAATCAGGTGCCCTTACTCAGGACATTATTTTATTTTTTGAAACTAGAGAATATGTCACTGTATCATTTTGTTTCAAGTCTTGAAAAGAATCTAAAACAGCCATGTTCTTACCAAAACTCTCAGTTTTGAAACCACCAAGCTACAAAAACACTTATTTTTATGTATCCCACAGGAGCAAAGTGTACTTAATAAAGGCATTATTTTACTACATAACCAGAAAACATGAGGCATGTCATGGAAAAAAAGAAACAAGTTGTTGCAAAATTGAAAATAGAATTAATATTTAAACCATATTACACTTGTTGTAAGCTTTAAAATGAGGGGTCAATTATCAAATCAGACATCTATTACCAAAGTTATTGAACAAAAATATACACAAATTTTCTTTGTATTTCTTTATATTTCTGTTGTTTATTTGCTTATTTTCTCAATGACTTCCCAGCGACAACTTGCTCATTTTGCCATGCCTTGCCCCATATGTCCATTTTAAGACACTGTATATAGTTTAGTTAATAGCTTAGAGCTAAACTTTGTAAATATTTGTAAATAATATTTTACTCAGATTTTATTATAGATCTATGTGTTCGTTTTTACTTGTCCATATTGTATACGTATTCTGAAATTGATTGAAATATTTAACCACCTTTTGTAAAAGTATTGATGTGGTTTCCCCGGATATAAAATGTTTAAGGTACTCTGTTTTATATGAAAATATAATTTTATTCTGAAAGTTGAAAGAGTAAATTATATTGTCAGTATTGGATCTAAAATTCTAAATTAGGGATTGGGAGGGGGTGGAGGAATGATCCATACTTTTGATTCAGGTAATAATTTACCTGATGTGACTTCGAAAAGCGCACAAAAAATGTTATTTGCACTCAATTGCCCTGGTGTGATTTTTGCAGTCTGTGTTTAACAACCATAATGTTGTATTTAAAGGTTTTTTTTTCTGCAAAACTACTGTACTTGAATTGTGTTGTATTTAGAACAGTTTGTTATTCAAAACTACTTAAAATATTGTCAATTGTAGGGGCCTTGTCTTTCAACCTCTAAATCCAACTCTGATCATGTTGTGGATTATTAGTAATACATATACAGTATTTTCCTTTTGATTGATGGAAAAATGCTGCCTTAATATGATTTCCTTGTATGCTTTTCAAAAAAATAGAAATAACAAATTCTTACGAGAATCATCACAGGTCAAGGAGTATTTCTGAACTCAGTATTATGCAAATTATGTGATTTTATAACTATTGCAAATTTTATGATTGTACTTTAAGTTTTGAAAAGTAAATCTGTGTTAATTAAAAAGTAATTAAAGACTGTTAAAATAAAGAATTACAATTTTAGCTGTCTAATTTAAGCTAATCAATTAGCTGTTAATCAGGGATCTATTTTTAAAAAGATAATGGAAAGTTTTTGGGGATTGTTTTCTTGTGTTCTGCTCAAACACCCCCAGAAGGAACCCACTTGAAATAAGAAGTCCACCTCAGAATTGTGTAGGTAACTTTTGTGTATATGTTCTATGATGTTAAGTCCCATTTTAAAATGTGTAATAGTCTTTTGTCTACTCAATGCAGAAATCAGTATTGTTTACAAAATATATAAAATAGTGAATAACATGGAAATATTGTCCTGCCTTATCTTGTACTGCCATTCTTTCTTGTACACCAAAATGCTGTATAATGTTACCAATGGAAAGTTATAATTTTACCTTTTGTACTAATTGTTATAAATATTCTAAGGCCTAATAACATGTTTTATTTATCTGTGTGATTTTATTATGTGTGAAAAAATGAGTCATAACATGTTTAGAGACATACCACCAGAAAGTTCTGGAAAAATTATAATCCATGATAATGCCCAAATATGGAAAAGCAATATTGCCGGTAGTCTATGCATAAATTCCTATAAACACCTTGATGAACCACCTAGATGGGGAAAGGGAAAATTGAAGTGAGGTGAAAATTATCAATGTATAGTTTTTGTTTTCCCTCTGAAAATTTGATAATAGATATTTTTGATGAAGATGTATATTTTATACAGTTTTAGATTGTATGATAAGTCCCTTTATATAATGAAACATTCCAACTCTACTTAAATAAACCTGTACAGTATAATTTGTTCACGGGTGCATAAATTTATTGTATCTAAAATTGCCAGTTTTTAAAAGTGACTTTATACGTTGACCGTATTTTATCATACTAATGTATGAATACAGTATCTATACATGTGGTAAATGTATTAGATTAGTCAATGAATGATAAACCTTTTGTTCATCAGGATGGCTGTTGTCGTACAGTATTTGGTTTAAGTTATAGCTGTATGTAGGCTTACAGGTTTGTATCTACCATGTCAAATACATGAAGATCAATAAATGTATTTGAATTGATTTTGTAATTTGTTTTATTTATTATCACCTGCAAAACAAATTTTCCGGAAGGTATAAATTTGAGCCACATCTGTTTTTTTTTGTCTGTGGGCTTTTTGAAAGACATGAAACATCTTCACAAAATTTTCAGGATCGCCTTATGAGGTCAAAATCACAGATGAGTTTGGAAATGGGCACCCCATATTACATGGCTTGGCCGCCATGTCAGATTTTTTTTCAAAAAACACTTTTTGCCCACTACTCATACCATAATTTGTAACATCCTCAACTTTGTAATTTATACTCCTAACCTTACCCTGACTGGCAAGTTTGAAAATGTCACATGAAATGGCCACCACCTCTTCGGCCACTACCAGGCGGGGATCCATGGGTGCCAACCCGACCCAGCCCCTCCCCCCACCCCTTTTTTGCCTTAGACGAATATTATTTGTACTTGAAAAACTCATTGTAATTATCTGTGAAAATTGCCTCTCAGATAAAGCATCTTGTTTGAAAATAGGCCTGAGGAGGAACATATACCCCTAGAAACAACACAAAATTTGGCACCAGGCCCCTCCTATATATCCAGCTCTGCTGGATCTGCCCAGACTACTCAAATACCAGGATACCTTACCCGTCCGGCAGGTGCAATGCTGTTAAGCTCTGTTTCTCATCTCATACACATTTTCCTTGTGCTGATTGGGTATGGTAGACGACATAAAAACAGCTTGTCAGGTTACCAAAGTTTGAGGAATGCAAGCTTAGATAACGAGTACAGTAGTCACTTAAAACTAGTGTTTGAATATTTCAGAATCCTTTTTCGTAATCCAGATCAACACCAAACCTCTACAGAGGACACAACATGGTTGATCCCAACATCATCTGAAAATGTGAACTAAATCTGTCCCATTAGTTCTTGAAATATGGATGCACACAGCAATGGGGATAGAGTAATTATTTTTATAATATAATTATTATTATATTAATATTAGGTCATTTGGCTAAACTTGTGATAGTCACTGTGTTGTATACTAAACCAATGAGATTCTTAGACCCTGATTAGAATTCATCACCGGTCTTTGCCAGAAAACTAGCATACCATGGTCTTGTGTACAGTATGGCTTATCCTATGTGCACTTGAAGAGGGAAGTACTCCTTAGAAAAGAGTAGGGATTTTCTCCAGATGTTCTATGCAATCACCACCAGAAGGACCCCATTTGGATCAAGTCTGTGTACTTTAATGGGTTATTGTTGGCAGATTCAGGTATAGGTTCCAAGTGACTGCCTGTTATTTGTCCACAGCCAGAATTCTATGGATTACCTACAATGTAGTCCAGCCAGGTGACAAGTCTGCAGTTTGAATTTCACAAGTGAAGACAATGGAAAGTAATTTTTGGTCAATTTTATGACTTTTTGAAAAAAGAGTGGCTTTTATGGGCATTGATCCTCGTTTATTTTAGTTTGTGTTGGCGGGGGAAGCCAATGGCACCCCATGCAATGTACCCCTGGATACACTATGCCACATCTTGATATGTCCACATGGGCTGAAGACATGCTGGCATAAATAGTGTTGCAGCCATGGATCCAAGAAGGGGCACATTGTCTGCCCCACTCCTCCCCTTTTGACTTGACAGAATATTATTTGTAGCGGAAAAAATAATTTTTGCACACTTTGGGCCTCTAAAAGTGCACCAGAGAGCATGTGTAGAAAAACATTTCCAAGGCCCTAGACCCACACCAATCACACCAATTGCCATCAGTTTATTGTTAAAATCTCACACCTGTCCTTGTCCAACATGGCCTCGTGGCCCCCTCTTTCTAGCTTCCCTGGATCTTCCCCTGTGTTGCGTTACTACTACCCTACCATTCATGTTTTGAATGGACACCATGCTCCACCACTGTGTACTTCACGTTTAACGATAACAAGATTCTTTCAACAAAAATGAAAACAATTTTTTTCTTGATAGACCATCTTTTAATATCTTCTTTGACAAACATAGCATTATTAAAATTCTAAAATTAATATTGTTATTATTCTTGTGAATAACGTTTCAAGATTTTGTAAACTTAAAATACAATTTAAGAAGGAATAGTTGCCACAATTTGTTTAAAAATTAAGGCAAATGCATTATTATTAATATTAAAATCAATATATTTATTCATTTTTCCCGTGAACATTACTATGTAATTTAAAGTAAATCGACTAATACAGTGCCTTAACTTTAAAAGAATCTCAATCATAGATTTATTATTACAGCTAGATGGTGAACTTCACACAGTAGAATTCCAGTCCCATGTAGGCGCCTACTATTTTGATTTCTTCAGCCTTTATCACAAACATGTAAGTTAAATAATAATAATTGTTTTACAATTATTATATTTTTAACATTGTTTTGACATACAAATTGTATAAATATGTCACACAAATTTTATGTTGACAATGTCTTTAGATTTTGATTAAATTTACTTTCATTTATTGATAAATTTGAAACTTCTATGAAAGATTTCGCGTGCACAATTTTGACATAACAACAGAGAAAGAACATAACACGATTTGATTGGTTGGATTCCAGAATAGTAGGTGCTTACATGGAACTGCACTTGGGGCTATGAATTCTTTGGAAGTTCACCATCTAGCCATAATAATATATCTATGCTCTGAAGGCACTGGAATAACTGTTACAAATCCAATGAGTTTGTACTCCTAAAGGACCATGTTATGAAGCAAGTGCTGGCTTGTGCATTTTCATCTGTCTACAACAGGAATTCATCTGTCTATGACAGTACTAAAAAATTAATTTAAAAAGTAATAGTTGTAATTCAAATAGCTTTGCCGCAACTTTGGTTCGAACAATTTAATACTAGGAACAGTATTCCATTCTCATTTTTTTTTTAATTACTACTTTTAGACAAACATCATTAGGCCTTAAAAAATTGGGTTGCCCAAGTACATAATTTTTTAAAAATTAGGTTATTTAGTCTGGATTCATTTTTGGTTCCTATTTAACAAAATAGAAACCTTTCCAACCATCTTTCATTGTTAAGGTGTGTTTGACCCTCTTACTCTGAGATCACGATAGTTTGTAAACAGAAAAACATGAATTTTATACAGTTAAACTAGTCGTGTTCTAGGTTTTTCTAACATTAGTGAGGTTTCGCAGATTTACGAAATACGATTACGGATACGTCATACATTCTTGTAACATTTGAATAGAACACTTTAAATATCTGTCACAGTTGGTCAGTATTTTACGACGATCATCAACAATTCGTAAGTAGAAAATTTGATATATTTTTGAACACATTTAAGAATTTCCAAAAATTGGAGTGTGACGTATCCGTTTTCGTTTTTCGTAAGCTTGCGAAACCTCACTATTATACATTATAGTAAATACCAAAATGTTAATAGACTTTTCATTCACGTGTGAAATTCCTTCCTTATGGTAAAAATCTGCCCTGTCTATGACATGGTAATGAACTGAGGGTCATCTGTTTTGCTTCACCATGTACATTGACAAGTAATAATTAAACCGCACTGTATACAATCACAAATTCACAGGATTGTAAGAGGTCCCAAGTTTAAGTGAAAAATCAGGAGATTTTTTTATGTCTACTGCTTTGTCGATGAAATTTGTGTAAATACAATTGTGCGACCCATCACAATAAAAAAACAGAACACACAAAAAGTACATAGCAAATGTAAAAATATCTATAAATTGTATTTAACAATGAGCAAAGCTGGTATTTTTTGAAGGGACAACCGATTTTTCTCCTAGGCTAGGCCAAGACCCACTCTGAATATTTTTGGGAGTCACTTAAAATTTTCAGGATAAAAATGTATTTTTTCAGGAGGGCGGAAGATGACTCAAAAAATCAGGAGACTGCCGTCATTTTCAGGAGACTTGGGACCTCTGATATAGCACAAGAATTGCTATGCTCTATATCTGTTTATTATTTCCATCACCACAAAAAGAAATCTTACGAGGGATTTCCCAAATTAACCCACTGTCGCGGACTTAATTGGGAACCACGGTTCCCGCAGGTATCTTTATTTTAGTAGGCCCTTATACAGTATTTTCTACACTTTGTTTTTGTTTATTCCTAAAGTCTAATTTTGGATTACCTTCATACATTTGGGGGAATTCAACAATGACATATGCTCGAGGAGAGAGTGTTAACATGCAAATACGTACAGGGGTCGGGGTGGTCAAGGATGAGTTTTATGTATACGCATAGTATACCCAGGTTATCTAAAAATTTCACTTACTGATTGAGAAAAAAAAGCAAAATTGAGTATGTACAAGGGTGAATCAAGATGAAAGTACAAATAGCAACAAGGGTGGGAAGAAGTTGGCCAAAACAACGTGTACGTAATTGTTGAATGCCCCCTTTGGTAACATTTTTGGGAATAACTATTTCTTGCAATTGTCTTGAAAATTGTATGTATTTAGCCAAAAATAATTGAGAGATGTATGAATGTAAAAAAATAAATGACAAACATGATTTTCAAGATTTTGGGGTTGATTGAGCTTGGGCCACTCAAATATTTCTACACCTTATCAAATATTAAATTACAGTAATAGATTATGAATGCCTAATTTTGTGAACCTTCAAATAAAGTTTAAGAAGTAGAAATTTAGTACAAAAGTTATAATACTGGAAATAGCATTTCATCAATTATCTGATGAAAATTTAAGAAGTAATATTAATACCATATATAAATGATGAGCTTAAATATAATAAAATTACTTTGCTATAATCATAAAAATCACACAAGTAGTTAATTTGGTATTGCATTTGTTAATCAAAAGTACACCTCTAACTCTAATAATTAAAATCTTGTGGTTACCTAATTTGACTTATTATGGAGCTTTCGTTTTGCACGAAGGATCGTTTGTACAATGGTTAACGCAATGTCGGGCGCATAGTAGTATCCGTTCTCAGAACGTTTCGTTTTTTAAGATGGCAGCTAGCGAACTTGACAATTTCATCATGACCAAACTTTACATGATGGCATGTAGGAGGGAAGGCCTATAGGGCTAGAAATAGTAACTTAACCTCAAATAACTACACTCTACACACTCTTGAGGGTCTTGTAATGGTAGACACCATTCGTTCACTCTTGTCAACTTGAATTTCACTTAGGTTTGACAAGTCTAGTCTACTTCACGCTATGCCATGGGTTTCAAAAGGATTGATCCATCGTCATTTTCGGGAGGACTGTGAAACATCATGAAAACTGCCATAGACATATAGGTAGATTTGGGCATGCACAGTTAAGTAAATTTTCATTTCCTCGAAGAACGATCCATTGCACAAAACAAATGCTCTATATTGTTAGCTCAAATGTGAGGTTTCACCACAAAATGATTGTCATGGTAGGAAAATCCTAAATTGAGTTATTGTTAATTTGTAATAGATCATAATATAAGCTGTAATCTACAACTTAAATGACATTCATTAGATACAAAGATATGAGCATTTGAAATTTTCAAGTATGGAAACATGGTTATGAGAAAATCACATAAATTCGAAAATAAACAATTAAAAGACTACAGTTTAAATCTCACTTTACGTGAGTCTGAACACACCCTTATATGTAATTTGACCAAATAATGTAACATGGTAAACAAAATCTAGTATTGGAAATTGCCTCAGTCAAGATAACTACAATATCAGCACCAGCTAGTAAGCATACTTCTTTTAAATCAAAATCACCCAATAATATACTTCACAAGTTACAAAAGCACTAAAAATATAATTATATAATATTGAATCGTGATACAGAAAAATACTGTACGCACTGTGGTAAATACTGACCAAGTTGAAATTGAATTCAATATTTTGCAACACAATATTTTTTGGTATCACCTAAAAAGAGGCATTCAATATTATAGTCATTATTCAAATAGTTTACTGAAAGAATGGTTCAGATTTGTCAGGCTAGGCTAGGCTATGCATCCACTGCGGAGGCCCAGGCCTAGTACTATGTCTCCATGTACAGTACTACTCTTCACATATTAAAAAAAAAAAAATTACCAGCAATCCTTGTAGCTTTGTACATTACATATATTAGGCCCACTCAGTAATTCTTCATAATCGACCATTTTAAATTGTGTGAAATGCCAACTTTGGTGGTTTTCTAGTTGTACAATCGTCATTTTCAGGTCACAATATTGTCCTACAGTCGTGCATCCAGTGACTTGAATAAGCAATTATCACATGGCGAAATCAGGTGTTTTAGATATTACAAGTGTGTTTCAATACTACGTACATATTTAGTATTCAATTACGCTGATTTATCCGGTTAAATATTATGTAGTATCAAACTTAGCGTGAGTAATATCCAACCCACAAGCCACTGATGTCACCTGATTCCCCCATGATTGCTTATTTTAGAAACCACATGTGTGTATCTGGTAGTGTAGATAACAGCCTGCAGAATGACAAACAAGCATGGCCTACTAGAACCACCAATTAAAATTTGGCATTTTGACAATTTGAAGAAATTTTATGTAATAAAGAAACCTTAATTAATACTTATAGCTACACAAATTGCTGTTAATGGGAACGTTGTAAAAAAAGTAAGCCCTACATAGATTTTAATTTTGAAGACAGGCACAGCCCTAGGCTAGGCGTAGGCTATGCCCTGACAAATCTGAACCGGCAAGTAAACTATGTGAATAACAATCAATGGTAATTTCATGAATTATATAATCTAATCATAACCTAACCATGTATTAAAGTTGAGTAGTTAAAACAAGCTGTTACATATAGGAGCCAAAATGGAAATATAGTGTATGATTAACAACAGTTTTAAAAACTGTAAGTTCACCCAACGTACACAAATATGTTAAATAAGTAGAAACACCTTTCAGACGGAAATCATTTTACATGGATGTGTTCTCAGGCAACTGCCTATGTGTTGGATCAATCAATCATACAGAAGCAACAATGTGTGAGTCGTAACGCTGCGTGATTTGTCATAACATCATCTTGTTTATTGTACACACTACTAGTCTTTCATAACACAATGGTTCAGTGACATCATAGCACAATTGATTATCTCGTAGGAAGTTCAGATTCAATGATTACACAGAGCATAAAATACATGGTGTGTGAATATTTGTGTCTGAATTAGCTGGCGATTAATGTTAAGTCACTAATCTGGAATGTAACTTGTGCTTCCTGCAAAACCCAGATTAGCGTAAGCTATGGAGCTACGCCTCGTACAGTTGAATGATTTTGTCATTGTGCCATGTGTTGACCAATCAAAATTTGCAATTGGTCTGCGTTGGTCAATCAGCTACGGAAGACTAGTCATACGGAAGACTAGTCATTAAAAAATGCTTATGACTTAAGGTACTCCTTGTATCTGAAAACATTGATTGTTACGCCTTGCAGATTATCTTACGCCTTGCTTATGCTACGTTCTGCATAAGCCATGAATCTAAAAATACCCTTAGTAACATCATAGCTTTACAATACCCTGTTGTGGCTAATCTTGATGTACAGTAATCTTGATATCTTCTTCAAATTTCAAGTATGAATCTCCATGGTAGAGCATGAATTTTTAAATTTGCTCCAAGCAAAAAATCATTATTTAGTAGATTACACTAGATACTACTCATCATCTTCAACCAGTTCCAATGTGCGCAATGCATCCTCCTCCTTTGTCTCTATCGTTGCCTTAGCACCATCGTTGAATACATATGAATGGCCGCTATCTAGGACCAGACAGGCATCAAAACACCGAGACCTAATTGTGATTCTTCAAAAAAAACCACATTTTTATATGAAATTCAACACAGTAGCAATAGACGGTAAATTGGTGACATGAGGTATTTAAATTGGGCACAGTTAAGATGGAACAGATCACAGACTGCAACTAAAGCAAGTATTAGCAATAGATGGTAATACCAATTATGTTGATTAATATTAACAATAGATGGTAATACCAATAATGTTGATTTGCTATGAAGACACACTTAGTTGGAATCCAAAGTGGCATTGAAAAGTACAACTTAAAGCTCCCAACATTGCTAAACATCTCTCTGTTTGTGAATTTGCATGGTAAAATATCAATAATTATTATTCAATTGAACCACGGTGAGCATTATCCAACCCCACAAGGTCACCTGATTTTGCCATGTAATGACTGAGATTTAAGAAATCGAAACGGAATGTGCGTAGCCTAAACGGCAGGGTGAAACTGTGAGTTGCATACTGTGAATGGAAATCTAGGCCTAGAACCACCCTCTAAATTTGGTGTTTCTCACAATTTTTCTATTGATAAGTAATAAAGATACCTGTAATACTCATAAAGCTACAAGAATTGTTGTTAATGTTTATCGCAAATATCTGCAAGAGAAGATATGGATTTACATTTGAAGACTCAGACAATGGCAAAACTAGCTTAGGCTAGGGTAGGTTAGACACTAGCAAACTGAACTTTCAAGTAAACTAATTGAATAATAATTATAATATTGAATGCCTATTTTTCGGGGATACCAAAAATACATTTTACTCGCTCTGGCAAAATATTGAACTCATCTTCAAATTCAATATTTTTCCACAACTCGAACGAT
This sequence comes from Nesometra sesokonis, assembly GCA_025631205.1. Classification (NCBI taxonomy): domain Eukaryota; kingdom Metazoa; phylum Echinodermata; class Crinoidea; order Comatulida; family Antedonidae; genus Nesometra; species Nesometra sesokonis. Next base: position 23,471 of record JAOTQE010112331.1, read on the forward strand.
CATGTTCGGTATCGCCCTCAAAGGCATTCAATATTTATATATATTTAATGTTTGCAGTACACCACATGTGTAGTTCTAAAAAGAAATGTTGAGCTTCCTGACATTTTGAATAATACATTCAAGAGTTAGAGTGCAGAGTGAGTGAATGCAGAGTGCATAGTCAGAAGTGAGAGTGCAGGAGTCCATAAAGTGGCCATATATTGATTGAAGCATCAATTAGCTCAACAACAGAGTGGCATTTAGCTCAGTTGGTTTAGTTGGTAGAAATCACTGTGTTGTGCGCTGAACTGTGGAGACTTGTTGGTCCCCGGTTTGACTGAACACCACACCACTCTCTTTGTGTTATCAGCTTGTGGATCGAAACACAAGTGCACCATTTTTTGGATGAGATATTTAGCTGTTGGTCCAGTGTACAATATGTATCATGTGCACGTTAAAGAATGCAGTACACTCTTCGAAAAAGAGTAGGGGATTGTCTCCAGGTGTACTGCACAACCACCACCAGAAGGAACCCACTGGAAATAAGTCCACTTTGGACTTTCATGGACTTTTTTTCATGGGCTATCCTCGGTGTTTCACAACACAGAATAAATCAAGTCAAATCAAAGTTGTTTCAGAACTACTCACTTATTTTAAGGCAAACCTTATATATTTATATCTTCTACCTACCTTGATCTACCTTGATATTGAGACATATTAAGCCTTAGGCTTGTTTGTCCCACTGTATGAGACTATCTTCAAGCTTCAGAGGGTGACAATGCCAATGTACTTTTAGTCGGGATTTTAATGTATTTAGGGTATCAGACTCAATTATATGAGATGGCAAATTGTTCCATATGTTTGCAATTTGGACTGAAAAGAATTTCTGTTGGACTCTTATCCTAGCAAAATCTTTAACCAATTTAAACCTATGCCCTCTTGTTCTGGAACTCTCTGTTATCTTAAAAAATTGGGTGCTATCTATATTATCATAACCCTTGAATAACCTGAAAACTTGGATAATTGCAGATCTCAATCTCCTAAAATGAAGGGTGGGAATGGGTAGTATCTTTAAACACGTTTCATAGTCATTTAGACGTATTTCCCGATTCATTCGCATCACTCGTTGTTGTATCTTTTCCAATTTATTGCAAACGTAGGAAATATGTTGCCACACTGGGCTACAATATTCCAATTATTTTAATTCAATTACTGTTAGAAGTAAACAAAAATAAATTAATAGCAAAAAATGAATTTACCTTTTAGCAAATCCCCTGGGAAAATCAGCAGCAAAAATTCTATTAACAACTGGATCACGAACTGTGTATGCCATTCTGACATCTGATGGGTCAAAGACCAAGGAATCGTTGAACCGGTCAACGATTCGTTTCACTGATTCAGGACATTCAGGTGTATTACACCCTGTTTCATCTTTAACTGTAAAGCAAATCAAAAATATTAAAGATATATTGTCACCTGAAAATGACCAAAAAATCATCAACATTAATTTTCAAATTTACTTGATCATATCAAAGTAGCATCAAAGTTAAGAACTGGAGAATAGAAATTAGTGTATTTAAACATTGTTTAATAAG
>JAOTQE010112332.1:0-13135 GCA_025631205.1 Nesometra sesokonis
CCCACTAACCATGAACATGGAATCACAGTCAATGTGTGGTATGGACATATACCTTAGTATAAGCCCACTAACCATGAACATGGAATCACAGTCAATGTGTGGTATGGACATATACCCTAAAAGTCCACTACATTGAATATGACTTGAGTCATGTAATATAATGTTGTACACAATAGTACATTCAAACACATGACTTTTAAAGACAAACAAAATATAATATAAAATATGAATACAAAAAACATAAAACAATTTATAAAAACATTGTATTATCTGTTTAAAGAATATACATAATGTAAAAATAATAATATTAATAATATAGAAAATTATACTGTTTATGAAATGTTAATTTAGTAAAACAATATAATATAACAAAGCCATATAAAAATACTGTTAATTATTATAATTTCCTGAAATTAGTACAACATACATAATATAATACTAATTATATAAATATTGCATTGTTCATGGAATGTTTTTAATTTAGTATCAGATAAAAATAGAATATCAATTGCATATTTCCTGAATTATAATAAACTTATAAAATTAATAATTGCTATTATATTAAAACATAACAAAACATGAATAGCACAAGCACAGTAAATCTTTGAATAAAAACCGCCTTCAAATGCGTGCAACATGAAACATTATTATTTAGTTCTGCTGTTTTGACCAATTCAATATTATGTAATATTGAACTACGCGTATTTCAATATTAACCGATGACATCACTTCACCAAGCGGCGATTGATTGCTGTAATCGCGCCAACGCACGACAAGAGCTAGCCTAGGCCTAACCATCTGTTAAAATTTGGTGTTTCGCACAGTTGACTACCAATTGTTGTTTATATAAAGAATTGCTAACATAGAAATCTACAAGACTTGCTGTTAATGTTTTGTTCACAAATATTATACGAGAGGACATGGATTTTAATAATTTGAATAATAATTATAATATTGAATGCATATTTTTTGGGGATACTAAAAAATATTGTAGTCGTTGTGGCAAAATATTAAACTTGTCTTCGACTCGTTGAATATTTTGCCACAGGAAAGGTAGGGCAAGGTTCAGGTGGAGGTGTGATCCCTGGTTTTAAATTCGAAAAGCAAAAACAAAAAAAACAAACAAAAAAAAAAGTATTTACAGTGTTTTGCATGCTTTTTTTAGGCCGTTTGGTGTATTGCAGGCTTAATTGTACCTTCACAACACTCTACAGGCCAAGTTCAACACCAACAAAACCTACTATTTCTCCTGGAGAGGGGTGGGAAGATCCCCCAACTATCCCCCCTCCCATTGTGCTACCCTGGGGGTCAAAATACAACTTAATAGTGCACCGTGTTGGATTTGGATGATGTCTTACACCATTGGTCTTGTGTAGAACATGGTTTATATGCATGTTAAAGAACACAGTACACTCAGAAAAGAGTAGGGAATTGTCTTCGACAACTGCCATAGTGCTTATATGAAGATACGTAATTATAATTCTAAAGAATGTTATTAATTTAGTAGTAAATTAACTTAAAATATTAATAATTGCAATTTAAAATATACTTAAAATAAAAATACATAAAATAAGATGATTATGATGAAATATACTGTAGCATAAACATCCGAGTATGATAAATGCAGAATTTTTCCTGATGCTGTAATGTCATTCATTATCTGAAGGATAAAAATGTGCAACCATCAGTATGATAAAGCTAAAACAACCTGAAACTAAAATTATAATGACATTGAAAATAAATGTGATAAAAGAAATTAAATGTTTAGTTCGCAAATGTTAGTAAAACTAGAATAATTGCCCCCTACTGAAAGAAAAAACACATTAAGTATTAAACATCATGTGACAGACAAATATGAAATTCATCTCTAAACTATATTCAACCCTTCAGTTAGAATATCAAGGCCAAATAAAAATAAAAATATGTTTCTCATAGCCTGCTATAACCATCCATTTTGTAAGGCCTAAAAAAAAATGTTATGTTGCCCAAAGACAGAAAAATTTTAAAACAGGGTCGGTCGGTTGGAGTTTTTTTTTTTACCTACGGTATATATAGATATCATTTGTGAAAATGACTTGTACTGACAAGTTTTTTAAATGTTAAATTACTGCAGGCAAAAGCATCCAAATAGACAAAACTGAATGTATATGTATGAATTTTTCCCATTTTCATCAACAAAGTAGTGGCTCCGACACAGCGAGGAATTCAGATACAGTGAAATTGAGGTACTGTAGCTAGATCTAGGCGCCAACCTTGGCCTAATGTAGTGTTTTATATTGATCTGTTTCAAGTATGGTCACTTCGCCCCCCGCTAGATCAGCGAATAAGGGCAACCAAAGCTGAAATATTTGATTCGAAAAAATTTAGTATGAGCAAAGGAAAAAAAAAAAACACGCCGACCCTGGATTCTCGCGATTTTTGGGTCGGTCGGGTTTGGGCAACATAATTTTTTTTTGGCCTAATATCATGCAATACCATGACTACAACTATCATAAGAAACAAAATTTCAGTTTCAATGGGTCTATTACACTTTTAACATTACAGCACAATTTATGTCTATATCAAGTTTCAAAATTTCACAGACTGTTAGACTAGAGACATTTAGACCATCTTATATTTTGAAACTATACTGAAGACAATAAATCACAATAAATGTATTCATATTATAATTTGTGCTGAACTGTGCATACACAATTCGTATGACTTTATTTTAATTGCTACAAAATGGAATTAAAATGTTAGCCTATTTCAAAAAAATAATTTAATCATCAAATTATACCTGAATGAAATCAGTAAGTTTATTAAGCTCAATCCAGACTATTCAAACTTTCCTTGAAATATAAAAATTGATATGCCTATATATGGTCATGATGACAAAGGGGATTTAAGGGGGTGCCGGAAAGGTTCTGGGCCCCCCTTCCGGAAGGTAAAATATATCAATATTATTAGCATTGTCTCTAAAACGAAAATATTCAGCAAGAATTGATCCCTTAACATGTCCACGACGCCATTTCCGGACATCTAAAGAACAAAATTTCCTGGGGGAGCATGCCCCGGACTCCCCTAAAATTTTGACACTCTACCAGCCCCCCTTCCGTTCCCCTTTCCCAAAAGTCTCATACGCCCCTGAATGACATCACATCATTACCATGTACATGGATATTGTAATTACCATATGAGTCTAACAAAATTTATTTCAAATAAAATTTGATAGTATGGATTGAACTTAAAATCTTTTATCGTGTACTACTGTAGATCATTTAGTAATCACCATTCTACAGTAAGTGGGCCACAGAATGGTGTGTGACCTCCAACCACTCCCACCACCCCCACTCCCTAACCCACTCCCTTCCCCCACTTCTAAAATATAACATATTATAACCACTTTTCTACGTCATCATGACAGAAACCCAAGACAGTACTAAGATTTCAAATTACAAACTGAACAACTAAAAAAACCCATTAGTCCTTATTTGGATGGAAATCTCTATGAATTCACTTCATATATAAATTTGATATCAGAGATTTTCTGACCACCTGTGAGCTGTAATCAAAGATAATTGAAACTCACAGACCATGAAAATATACTTCCATATACCAACACTGCCAACAATACTTCAGAAAAACATTGCTGGGATGACTTGCATGTCGTGCCAACACCTTTAATCGCTTTATTGCACAAAAGGAAGTGGATAAAAAAATACACAAGCTTTACAGTTGCTTCAGAAGAAATGTAAACAACAGGGATGATTGTATAGACTAAACCAAATATGCTTACCTAAATATATAATTCTTCAGCGGATCAATACTGAATTTGATTGAAATAAAAATAAAATAATTATCATAAACACAGACACTATATTAAATACCTGCCAACTTTCACGCATATTGCGCGAGCCTCACGCATTAGGACCTATTTTGGATGTCTCACGCATAGACAATTTTTCTCACGCATTATCAGAATCCTCACGCATAGACTGTCATGAAAATAGTTTTCTCATGCGTGAGATAATATAGAGCAAAATACAGTAAAAACCGACACAAAAGTAATCTGGACTAAAACAACTAAAAAATGGGCAAAAAACCTATTTTCCTTTTTTTTGCTTGTCAGATCGAAATATGGCCCAGCATCAGTGGCATGTCTCATGCATTGGCGGCAAAAAAAGTTGGCAGGTATAAAATTAGATTTTAAAACAGAAATAAAATAATTATGAAAAATACAGAAACATTATTCATCCATTACTGTATCACAATTCTTATAGAAGTTCAAAGTTTATCAGAACTTTTCATTGATTTCCCAAGACCCAAATTTCAGTTACCTTTAAATAATAATTACTAAAAATTAGGAAAATAAAGATATGTTCAGACTTAAGATAGCGTAAGGTACACCACATTCAAAGTACCAGATTAACTAATGCCATTGACCATTTAATTACCTTGTCAATCTTTCTGCATTGATAAACTGAAATTTACAGAAGTCTTGATTTACTAATCAAATTCGAATGCTCATGTAAGAGCCACTAGTGGCCAATTGTTTTGCGCAAAGACCTTGAGAGTTCTGCCAGGGGGATATCACTGGTTATGCCACCATTCAGTAGTTAGGGCAGGGGTGTTAAAGGGTAGATAAAAAGGTGTTAAAGGGTGTTAAGCTAGACTAATTTTGCTATATCGTTGTCCCCATTTGTAGTTGTACTATTTTTGACAAAATATAAACAACGAGTCTGAACGTACAATTGAACCTTACCATTATTAAAATATATGGAATTGGTAAAAGAAGAATTAAGTTATAAAAAAGTATGATACATATTCCAAGCAAAGAGATATATGCCAGTGTGTATCTCATGGCTTTGAGTATGTATTTATACTTTCTTACTTGAAGTTGATCAGTGGTCATGGTTAATTTTGAGAGGTGGGCAAATACCTATGTATAAGCCCACTATCCATTCACGTGGAAATGAGCGTATTTGTGAGGTGGCCTAATACCTTGGTATAAGCCCACTACCCTTGAACAGGAATAACACTTTGTTTATGTAACTGACCCAGGTATAAAATCCCAACCCATTAACATGGAATCACAATCAGATTGTGAGGTGGGCTTATACCAGGGTATCAAACATTGTATGGCTATGTAAGTTCATTTTGTATAAGAACTCAAATTTTGAAGTGGGCTTATGCCCGAGTCCGAACAGTACTGGTATACTGAATAATCTGTAAACAAATATTTAAAATAAATCCGAAATATAATAATTGTGAAAATGTTTTAAAATATTCTACTTAAACATTTGACATATTAATCCGAGTCAAAGCCACATATTATTCAAGCTGTTGAACATAAAATAAATTTTTCAATTTTGCAATTACCATATTGCAAGCTATGATTAATGTTTTGTTAACATGATGAGGAAAGGTAAGGAGATTGGATATCTTGACCCCTTATGAGACATACTCCACAGGCTGTTATGAACTAGGTAAGTCCCGGCCTACATTTCCCTGCAGCTTAAGGACGTGTACTTACTTGCTTACTTATATACGATTACAAATTGCACATAATTAATAAATTGCACATAATTAAAAATTGCACACAATATATGTGAGGTCTCACCACAAAATGTCTCATGGTATGAAAATTCAAAATTGAGTTATTGATAACCTCTAATAGAGGATAATATAAGCTGTAATCTACACTTTAAATGGCATTCATTGGATACATAGTTTCAAAGATATCAGCAGTTGAAGTTTTCATATATGGAAACACGGTTCTGAGTAAATGTCCATAAAGCAATCGAAAAATAAAGAATTAAAAGACTAAAAAATCTAAGAAAATCTGGATGAATGACACTTTCCTACAGGAAACCCGACCTAAAAATATATTATAATGAAATATAAGTACCATAGTCCTCATAATCGATAAAATTAAATTTGCCAAAAATGTGACTTCAGACCTATTTTGATGATTATCTCAGTTTGATCTCATATACGATGCGACTCATTTTTTGTGAGACCTCACATATTGTCTAATATTGATAAGAGAATAACCTGAAAATGACAGCCTATAGGACTAAAATGCGCACAGCCATGGATCTGTTTATACAGCAGCGTATGTCTATTATATAGCTAGATTTGACTGCAGAATTACGAACTATTTCTTTCTTATACTGTTTGTAATTTGCACATAACATATCACCAGATATTTATAATTTATGTAAAATAGTAAAAATATCTTGCAGTCTACTAAATTGTGCACAACTGTGGAAGTATTAATACAACAGGTAGTTACTATATTATTTATATTTGTCTACATTTTAAGACATAATTAATGCTTTTATATAGATTACAAAGTGCACATAATTATATTTCTATTGATAATTTACACAAGGTTGCAGTATGAAATGACAGCTCACAGTACTAATTTGTGCATAGGAAAAAACATGCACAGTCCTCCTGCAGAAACAAGTTATTGGTTAAAAAAAACAAGTCAAATTTTAAAAAGTTTATCCTTGTCTGCATCCAAAATATACAGTAAAGATGTAAGCAAAAAAACCTTTGTAATTGCACATGAAAAAACCAATATGACACCAGGTGTAGTACTCTATTGCCATACTGTATAAAAACAGCATTTATTGCATTTCTAAACCAAAAAACTATTTTGATCAAGATTATCATGAAGTATTGAAAAACAACTTTTTTTCACACCTTTCCCCATAAGATTCCATTCTCTTGACACACACACACTAACATACACACACACACAAGGCGCACAAACTCCTCATATTTGAACAGTGGTATATATTGCCACATCAAATATTTCATTATTATTTAAACCATTTTTCTTTTGTGATGCATTCTAAAACTTGCCACAAAGAGTAGATAATATACCCACAGACTTGTCTAAAATTATAACACGACTCTCTTATAAAGTAGCAAAAGCATGTATAATATAAACAAAAACAGTTATTGGTGGGATATCACTCTAGCATCTATGGACGGCAAGTAAGCTTAATATTTACCAAAATATGCACAAAGAAGAAAAATGTTAATTAACTGATCCAAACTAACTCGATAATAACCGTATAACAACCATAGTGTAACCTCACTATCCCTGACCATGTGATTACAGTCAGTTTTTGGGTTGACATTAGAATACCAAAAACCAAATTCAGAGCTTGAATTTAACCAAGGCACCAAGGCCATTTGTCTTCAGTGCCCTCACAATTGGCATCAGTGCCTTAAAATATTGATCATCATTAAGGCCACTTTGGCCTTAGTGCCCAATACTCTCAGTAATACATGGGACACCATGTGTACAAAATGGCTTCTGGCGCCCAATTTATGCTAGTTATACCATTCAAAATCAGGAAAAAAATGACCTTGCCCCGATAAAACCCAAATTTGAGGAAGGCTAAACTATTGGATTTCTGATATTGTATTGAACATCTCAAAGTTGGATAAGATTATTCTTGAGCGTGGGCTATATATCAATACAGTAAGTAAAATAAAACTGCTATTGAATCGACACATGCACAACAAACATTTTCAAAATATTCTCATTTTAACCCTTTGAAGTTGTGTCAGGATAATTTACTGTCCCAGGATGCGTGTAACATTTTCTTTAGCTTTTTTGATCATTTATCAAAGCTGCCCTCCTTAATTATGAATTTTTTTATGACGTATATTAGTAAACAATAAAACACTGCATGCTTATTACAACCGATTGCTTTGCATGGAAGATACTGTAAATATGTATTTTGTAGATGAGGTACAAAGGATAGAAATAACAACTTGGTGACCCAAAGTAATAGATGTAGTATTTTAACGGCTAGATGGTGAACTTCCACAGAATACATAGCTCCAAAGTGCAGTTCCATGTAAGTGCCTACTATTCCGGAATCCAACCAATCAAATCGAGTTATGTTCTAACGCTATTGCTACGTCAAAATGCGTCCCAAATCTTTCATAAAGTTTCAAATTTGTCAATAAATGGAAGTAAATTTAATCCAAATTTAAAGACATTGACAATATAAAATATATGTGATATATGTAAATAAATTATATGACAAAAGAATGTTACAAATACAATTAGAAAATAGTTATTATTTACCATACATGTTTGTGACAAAGGCTGACGACCCTCAAATAGCAGGCACCTACATGTGACTGCAATTCTACAGTGATAAGTTCACTATCTAGCCATAAATAATACATCTATGTACAGTGTAAATCATACAGGACTTCAAAATGAGAAATATTTTAAAAACACGGTCAACAGCACAGGCACAACACTTAAAATTACACTTAGTAGACTTACAATCAAAAATTCAAGATTCTTTTCACCAGTCAGTTTCATTTCTTTTTCATTTTATAATCCTTATTAGCAAATATTAACATTCTTGCGAAGAAAAAAGAAAAGCCAATTCATTTCACATCTAATTACAAACCTAAGTATTATCAATTAATTAAAACAGTAACTGGTATTTTTTTAAAAGTCAGTTACATCTTATAGATCCATATTTGCAAATTACTAATTGTTTTTAGAGAAAAAAGCCAACTCATTTTACACATAATAAGAAACCTAAGCAACTTTCAATTATCTACAAATTAATTAAGCAATTAAAATATACATAAACTATTTGAATTCTAGATTTCAACAATTATTCTAAAGTAGGTTATCTGAAGTAATAAGAGTGTTGTGTACTATAAGAAATTTGTTATTATAAATGTAAGGATTTTATCAGATCCTTAGAGAACATGTCAAAATTATTCTACTGCAGTTACTGTAATAATCTATTGCTATTAAATTTACTGCAATTACTGCAGTAATCCATTGCTATTAAATCTACTGCAATTACTGCAGTAATCTATTGCTATTAAATCTACTGCAATTACTGCAGTAATCTATTGCTATTGAGTCTACTGCAATTACTGCAGTAATCTATTGCTATTGTCTACTGCAGTTACTGCAGTAATCTATTGCTATTGAGTCAAATGCAATTACTACAGTAATCTATTGCTATTGTCTACTGCAGTTACTGCAGTAATCTATTGCTATCGAGTCAAATGCAATTACTGCAGTAATTCAGTGTTATTATGTTTTCTTTGGTGACTGCATTGACACACAAAGCCTCATTTTGATGATGTTATAATTCTCCTTTCATCTGAAGAAATAACACTGTTGTAACTGAATAACTGCAGTAACTGCAGCATGACAATTTTGACATGTTCTTTAAAAAAGCTTAAAAAGCATTTAAGTTAACATCAGACTTATTCAACTAACTGACATAGCATACCACTGCTATCAGTCGCAAGCAAAAATAATTTATTTCTTGCCTCTGCATTCAATTTTGAAAGTAAATCCAATTTAATCAATTTTCTTTGACGAACCAAAGAATTCTGAAATATTATCATTTATCAATAACATACTTCTAGATTTACATATATATTTTATAAATTTAAAACTAATAAATTGAAATTCAAGATTTTTTTTAAAGATAATTCAAAACGTGTGTATGTCATGATATTTCAATACATACATTTTAAAAAAAAATAAAAACCAGTAAAATTTTGCCCAGGCTCAGTGTTCTTATATTTCTGCCAATTTCAGGGTTATTTTGTTCTTATTTTACGTAGTTTTCAAACATAAAAAACATACTATTTTATTTTGGAATTTTCTTTTAAGATAAACCATAAAAATAGACTTATTTTTTGCTATGTTTTGTTTTTATGGTCTAACTTAAAAGGAAATTCCAAAATAATATATTTGAAACAAGATGAAATTTTTCGAGAGTGTAAGTAAGATACTACTGTATTGAATGGATAGGCCTGTACTATGTTGTATGTGAAATGCTGGAATGAGGGGGCAAATCATGTATTGCGGCAAAAGATTGCCTGAGAATTTTGTTGTTCTCTGATGGAAATTCTGTTTATCTGATGACATTAATGGAGTAGCTTTTAAGTTGATGAAAACTTTTGAAAAAAAATATATGAGCTTGATTTCTTACTTAATAAGTTCCCTTTAATTAATAAAAGAATCCTCAATTGAATTCCTTTTTCTCAGTATCAGTTTGCTCCTATTAATTTCATAGCAATTTCAGTCTCATTGTTTTTATAAACTATGTTCAACTGTGAAACAATTCTATGCCTCTTTTCTAAAAAAAAGTATCAAAAATATAACACGGGATGTTATTCTTATGCTTGTTGTCTGATTTCCGTTATGCACTATAAAAAAAAACCCCATGTTTTAACATGAATATATTGTAGTTTCCGTTTGTAAGTTGAAGGTTTATAATATTGAAGAATATGGATGAGAAGAAAATGAAATCAGAAATTTTCACATTAGTGTGTTTACTCATCTCAGAAATGGTCTTTAAATATTAACAGTGAAAAGAATGTTATAAAAATACAAAAACAAATATTGGACACTGGACACCACTAATAGTCATAGTCTATTAGGGCATTCTATGGGACACCTCCTCTAACAAAACATTAGCAAACTTTCACAGCAGAAATGGACGGAACTCACAGACTATAAAAACAATCTGCACATGCACAAACCCCCATACACTAGTAGGATGGATCAGAATAAAATGATAGTGGTAACACTAAGGCAGACTCATGATTTGGCTGTTGGGGAAATGGAGGGGGGGGGGAGGTGACTTAGCCTAAGAGTCACTACAGCTTCACCATGGTTGTGGCTGAGGTGAGAAATTTTGGAAATACTGGAATCTAGGTGACTGGAAATTGTATTCTTACAATATAATTATTTTATTTTAATAAAATTTAGGGGACTGCAATTACACAATGTCCAACTCTAATAGTTCTCTAGTAAACATTAGAGATTTATACAAGAAACCTTAATTAATCCCACAGGAACCAAAACTATGTAAATATATATAGTACTAGTTGTTGAAATCTATTTAAACTTTGAAATTAAATCACATTTGGGTCAAGGTATGGCAACGGCACCAAGTTTTTGCACAGAACCTTATTGAGAACTAAAAAAAAAAACAAAAATATAATAATAAAAAGGAAATTTTTGTCTATTTTGTTCCATAACTTCTGTTATATACCTGTATGTCTGATTTTGATAATTGACACCTCAATTTGAATCTTACAACAAGTTTAATATCGTTGTAGTATTAAGTCAATTTCCCAATTTTGCGACAACTTGGCAGTTTTCCCATGCCTTGCCCCATTTACATAATTTTAGCGAATGTCTTAATACTGAACTTGCATTATATAAAAGCATCCATGTCATGTCCACTTTTATCTTTATGGAAATGCTTATTAATTGTTGTTAATATGAATGACCATGAAAGCACTCTAGCATCTAGTGAAACAATTATGAAATTGTGAGTGGTCCGCTCAGATGAAGCTCTCAGAAATATTATGATCAGATTAATGGAACTGATGTTGGCCAACTATTTAAACCTTTCAAAAAGGTTTGAATAGATGAACATTACTTCCTTTTACTCGTGAATTTATTTTCTGGATGGATCCTGAAAAATAATATGGATGAAGCTGTATTTGCATTGCTTTTGTGAACAGTTAAATCTAGTAACCAACGGCAAGCTGCATGATGTTGGCCAATTATTTAGACCTTTCAAAAAGGTTTGAACAGATGGACATTACTTCCTATTACTTAAGAATTTATTTTCTGGATGGATCCTAAACATAAACTGGATGAAGCTGTATTTGCATTGCTTTTGTAAACAGTTTAATTCTAGTAACCAATGGCAAGCTGCAAGATGTCGGCCAACTATTTAGACCTTTTAAAAAGGTTTGAATAGATGGACATTACTAACTTTAACTTATGAATTTATTTTCTGGATGGATCCTAAAAAATAATATGGATGAAGCTGTATTTGCATTGCTTTTGTGAACAGTTTAAATCTAGTAACCAACTGCAATCTACATGATGTTGGCTAACTATTTAGACCTTTTAAAAAGGTTTGAATAAATGGACATTACTTTATTTTACTCTTGAATTTATTTTCTGGATGGATCCTAAAAAATAATATAGATGAAGCTGTATTTTCTTTGTTTTGTGAACAGTTTAAATCTAGTAACGAATGGCGTGCTACCTGCATGTCACATGCAAAAACGACTCTTACTTTGGAGAGAACAGCCTTGTCGAAATAAGTGTGGATACGTCTACAGTCTATTACCTTAGCAATAGGGAACTATAAAAAAAAAATCGTCTAGACTTAGCCTAAAAGTGTTTGATAATTATTAGCTTTTTCCTAAAGAATAAACCTAAAAAAGTATGCAAGTAACTGATCATATTTATTATTTTAGAAATATTAAATGTAAATTTACAATAAATTTTATTTTTTGGGTGGATTTTGGAAGGAATACTTAGTTAAGTTCTATCCAAAATGAACATAAAATGATGTAATAAAAAAATTGTAAGTTAATATTACATTAGTAAATTGAAATACTTAGACTTGTCATAAATAAAAGTTATTAAAAAAATAAATTGCCTATTCATCTTAAATATGATATTGTAAAAAAAATCAAATTTAATTTAAACAACTTTATTTGTTGAGACAAAGGGAATTTGAGGCAATTATAGACTAGACAATTTAAAGCTGCCTGATATTGTAACTTAAAATCATATACCGATATTACTCAAATATGATTTTTCTGATTTGTAAATTTATTTTTTGTATGCATTTTCAAATAGAGAACAAAAATTGATTTATATAAGTTCACTAAACGTCACAATCATGATTGATCAAGTTTTGAATTATCTTTTCTTTCTATAAAGAGTCATAGCTAATACATTATGCAAACGGTCAAATTTAACTGAATGAAACAGCTGAGTAAAAGTGACTCATTTGGTAAATTATTCACAATGTCAATGAGTCACTTTCAGGTACAAGGGTAAACCCTGCCAAGGCCTAGTTGATGGGTCTAGAAGATGATTGACGAATTGTCAATTATATTTAAGGCAAATAGCCAAGGGCTAAGACAAGGAAGACTACCCCAGTAATTAGAATATTATCCAAGTTTACAGAAGATAAAAACTAATTATAGTAGAAGGAACTAAGGTTGATGTTTATTTTAAAAGTTGAAAAATTTGCCAAGAATTGTTGACATGATACTGTGGAAGTGTGATGTGCTATGTACTACACAGATC
>JAOTQE010112343.1:0-13134 GCA_025631205.1 Nesometra sesokonis
TAAGATTTTTACAGTGATAAATTATCAAAAATATAGAGGCTTCCAGCCTTTTTGATGTTTTTTGCTCATTTTTAGCACATAACGTTGCAATATTGGGGGTAAATAATTTTAAAATAACCTAATTTATAGTGTCATCGTCATAACTTATATATTTCTTCAAGATAAGCAAGTTACTTTCAAAATCTAATTTTTGTCATTTTTCAAGTGACAATGCATCTTTAATACATATTAAACTGACAAACATACCAGATTCGCTTATCCTCATTTTTGGTCTTCTTCCTTTTCACTGATTTAACAATCTCATTTTCCTTTTGCGCTCTGAGGTACCTATCAAATATTACATAAATTAAAAAGTTAATTATTTGGAAAAGAGAAGTGAAACGAAAAACCATTTTGATGATTCAAAATGTAATCTGAGAGAAGCTATATGAAACATTTGTAACATCTGTGAGGATCTGCTTGCCTCGACCAAAATACATGTCTTAATAATTTCCTTCTTTAATTGTATGATTAAAAATGAGGTTGCTGGTGACAGGAGGCAGAAGAATCTATGGCAAGTCGTAAGAAACAGATTGCATTAGGCAAGATAGCATATTTAGAAAAAAAAGGAAAACAAAATGTAAATGAAGCCAACATGGCTTAAAGTTAGTTATTTGGTAAAGATTAAAATAGAAGTTGTGACAGCTGTAATTCAACTATTTATACATCATTTTTAATTAGTGACAATCTTGGTATTCTACACTCAGATTCATGGCTTAAACATAGCAAAATGTATGAGGTCTAAAATTGGTTACAGTCGGGACTGAACACTACCATACAGAGTATACAATCTTTGCTTTGCAATCAAATTTTACTGTTTAATTTCTCCACAATTTGTCCAATATATCTTCAATTGTGTGTTGAGAGGAATTACAACATTTGGTAACACATTCTGGTTTCCCACAAAACGGTTTAAAAAATTTCCATATATCAGTGTTTTAGTGAATGGCCATGAATTCTACATGATGTATTTAGTTTTAAGGATACATAAATAGAGATATCATAGTAATTGCAGTATTTAAAATATTAAATGTAGTATAAATAATAAACCTGTGACCTGAAGACTTAATGCAATGTTTCAAATCATGGACCATATTCCACTTGTATCTAAAGCTGAAACATGGCAGTATAAAGTATTTTAATTACAGGGCCACTGTTACATCAATTTTCAATACAAACTTTGGTATGCGATTGTGCATGCCAGGTGGATGTGTAGAGCAATGGACAAACTCCAAAGCTCATGGTCCAGCCCAAAAAACCTACGCTCTTCCATCTGCATACAGGCCCGTAACCAGGTACTTATAAAGGGGAATTGGGGTCAAGAGGAAACGCCCCTGTGGGGGCCAGGAACGGAGCCTATCTGCACTCTAATAGTGTGTATTTGACATATTAGTTATAAAATAACTGACATGAATGGTGATTTTAGAATAGTGTGAATGCAGTAATACCGAATTCAGATGCGAAAACAAAAGATCCACATAATATTACTATATTGGTCAGGGTGGGGGTTTGTTTTTCAAAGAGGAGTTCGCTGAAAAAGGGGGTTTATACAAACCCCAGGAACCTCCCTGACTAGGGGCCTGGCATAAACACACAATAAACACTGGCAGGTGTTCATTATGATAACCAAACTTTTGCCATATGAATCTATCCCTTTGATTAAAATATCTCTGTTAACATGGTAGATAATGGTAACAACAAGGTAGATATATGTAGTTATCAGAGTTAAACCTATAACAGGGTTCATACACATTAAAACAAGTAAAGTTTAAGGACATTTCAAGGACATTTCAGGTCATATTTTCTAAATTTCAAAGACATTCAATCAATGGTCTTGCAATGCATGGTTAAAAAAAACATAAAAATGAACCTTCTGTGTTTTATGAAATACCGGTAGCCATGTTTTACCTCAAGTATATTTCTTTTTCATGAAATTTCAAAGAACACCGAGAATATTTCAGGACCAGGAGTATCCGGTACTGGAAAATGCACATTGGTTTTTCCAAGACTTTCAAGGAATTTTAAACCCTGCTATCAAAACTATCATCAAGGCATATGGTCAGCAATTCTCTACAAGTACATGGGTAAATACTGCCATTATAATGAATAAACCTTCAGATTAATTAATAGTAACTGACATCTAGACAAACAAGTAATATTTACTTTAGACCATAAGGCATTAACAACTTCAACAGACAGGGTAATTATATACTACCTTACTAGGTAGTTTTCTGTGGTTCTAGGTAGATCTTCCTAGTAATTTAACACCTGGTAAAAGGGTCTTTTACAAAGGGATGAAAGCTAAATAAAAAAAACACTTGCAATTATTAACTGGTTGTTTGTTCCATATGCCTTGACCTTTGAGATAATCATGCATACTTGTAAGACTGAGACAGATCATTCATTGCCAATAAAATGAATTAATTTACAAGTGTTGAAAGTAGTTTAAAAATGTGAGAACTTTCAATGGCTCTCTCGTATAGATAAAGTAATAGAAATCCATGCGAGATTAATACATATTGTTGAAAGAGGATTTTGCAGCAAGTCCCAACTGAAAGAAAACTGTTGAAACATGGCCCCCTTGGTGAATTAAAAAAAAAAAAACAGAGTCAATTCATGTGACATTTACACATTAAGCAAGATCTTAGGGAAAGAAAACTATCCAAATATGGCCAGTTCGTGTGGATATACACAGGGTTCATACATTTGATTTCAATCTAAATTCCAGGACATTTCCAGGACATTCCAGGTCAAAAATTTAAAATTTCTAGGACACTCGATGTTTGTAAATACATACAAAATCGGCATAAATTGTAAATTTTATCACGTGTAAACAATGATCTTGTATGTTAGATTTCAATTATTATAAAAATAAGTAAAATTCAAGGACATTCCAGGACAATTCATCATTTTCCAGGACATTCCAGTACTGGAAAATGCCAATCCATTTTTTCAGGACTTTCAAGGATTTCATGGACGGGTATGAACCCTGTATACAAAAATGAGAACAATTCACACGACATATCGAGTGGGCATAAAAATGGGTTGTACTTTGATGTTGCATTGCATTATATCCTTTGATCAAACTGTTTTTATACATTCAAATGACATTCAAATGACATTAGATTATTAATAACACACTTGTACTAGACTAATTGTCATAGCCTAAGTAGTCTGTACACAGGATGGTAGTCTAAGAAAGGATTAAATTGAAAACATAGCCTCAAAAACGCATGTTCCAATGACGCACATTGCAACACCTGTCAGTTAACATGTGTAGAGCATGCACTTCACCCTGAAAAATTGTCCCACTCAAGTGTCAGGTAAACTCTTCTGCTAGATATCCACAATTTTTCCTCAAACAGATGGTTTTCTCTGTGGCGGAGAAGGAATTGATCTTAACATATTTCACTAAAAACTGTTGGAGAGGTGCAAAAATGTGAAAACCAGAGAAAACTGGAATCAATTTCCATTAACAATAGGCCTATGAGCAGAAACTTGGAAAGACAGATTCTATAGAAAGGAAGTGGTGGAGTCAATTTCCAAAAGTTTCTGAGAAGAGAATCTCAACTTGTGGAAAAAGCATGATTTCCACAAAAATCCAAAACAAATCACAGAGACTGATTGTGAAGAACCTTTGATTGTCTCCAACTTCTGTGAGAAACGACAAAAGCACTGGATTAAAATCATATAAGTGAATACGGACTACCAAGAAGGGTTGAAACCGTTCCATAGAAAAGAAAAACTTGCTATAGAAACCTTGATGATAGTGTTCGATGGAGAAAGAAGAAAACTGGCTTCACAAATGAGAAGACATTCCATTTGAGTTTGCTAGAAATAAAGAGAATGGAAGAGTCTGGAACATGTGTTTTTGACACTTAATTTTTAGTACAGTACCAATGAACAGTAATCCTGAATAAAATTGAAATTTGGTCTGTATACTTAGGAAATCGTTACCTTTAAATGTGCAAATTTTGAGAAACTGGCGTATTTCTGAGCAGTGTTTTACACGTTTTGCAGAGAATACTGATTGTACGTTGCTCTATGTTGGAGAAAAAAATGAGAAAAAAACAGTAGTGACAAACCTGTTTCCTTTGTGGAACTCTTTCTCGAGGTACTTGATAGCGTCTCTAGCCCCCTGCTGTGTCCTTTTGCTCAAGTCTAGTGTATCAATCACTAAAATGACAAATAAAATATATATCACATGGCCGTCAAATTGACAAATATCATTTGAGACACCAATGTTAAAATGAAAGTGTTCTTTAAAATCTGGTTTGATTTTTTTTGCTGTTAAGACCAATTTTATCAGATGATTGACTTACATAATAATTGACTGCTGTAATGATTGAGCCTGACATTTGTTAAGCAAGATTAAAACACATTTTCTCAAAATATTTAATTTAAATATTGGGTTTTTTTTTATTTTGTAAGTCATGGTCATTTATTTACATAGCAGTTGTGGTTCAGATTTTTAATCACAAGGTTGGTAGGTTTAGTTGTGTTCTTGGCCAAAACACTATATAAGTGGGTACATGACAGATACAAATTGTCAATGACAACTATCAGCACTTGGAGAGGGCAAACCTCCACCAAGTGCCTGAAATTCTCACGAATACAGCTTTAGTCATTTAAAATTTTGGTACAAAGTTTCTTCGTGCTGATTTTTTTTCGCTCGTCGGGAGAAACTAACATTTTTTTTTGCTCGACAGACTGAAAACCGGGGACACGCCCACCTCAAAATTAAACTTGGCCAACTCGTCGGGGGACCCGTGCCCCACTTCCAGTGGCATTGCCCTGCTTTCAGGGAATTCCTGGCACCGCCACTGACTACAAAGCTACAGTAGTGTACTGATTTGTTGTTTTCAACGATTCTAAGAACAGTGTGTGGAACATAACAGTAAAGTTGACTGCGATTTGGCTAATCATTTGCTTCTATGAAAAATCATTGTAGTGTGAAGCCACACTACAGATTGCAGACAGGACAGCGTATGTTTTCTGAAGGTCAACACAGGCACATGCAACCACGGATTTTCACCAAAATTTAATCAATTGTTCCTAGGGTCATTTCCAAAATTCCCTGAAAATTTCGTCAACTACTTTTTGAGTTATGCTGCGAAAAGACAAACACACACGCACCCACAAACACACTCACCAACACGACTAAAAACATAACATCGCCAACTTCATTAGTAGAGGTACAAACTAAATAAACTTCAAATGGAGCTACGTATGTGTTCAATAGGTTGTTTTAATGACCGAGGATAATAATTTAAAATGCTGAGAGCTTTGGGAATAAGCAATAGACTATTGTATATATCAGGTGAGCATAAAAAAGTCATACTTTGATACAATGTAGTTCCTGTATTCTTTGTTCAATTTCCTTCAAAATTTAAGCATTGAAATGGAATGTTGTCGTTAATGTACTGACCATAACCTGAGTAGTATGTATAATGGGTTAAATCAAAAATACAGCCTCAAAAATGCATTTTCCTATGACCCACATTGCATCACACATCACTTGTCATGAGGGAGCATGTACTGTACCTTTGTGACAAGTATCATTTAAGTGTCTGTAAAGCTAGAAAAACAGACTTATTCGTGGAGGTACACATTGTGCGTTCGCGGTTCATGCGCTGAATCTGACAGTCATAAGACTTATTTTTTTGTTCCAAAATTCTGTTAATAAGGATTTAGCTTGAATATTTTTTTTCAGATTTTAGACTCGTAAATAACACAGGATGGTTGTGTATATTATACTTAGAAATGCGGTTTCTGAAATAAATCAGAGAATCTTTTCATTTAACAAATTAAACAAATTGAAAAAAATAGGAACAAGTTTGGTTGTGTGTTTTTTTTTGTAAAAAATATTTCCTGTTTCACCTACATATACACATGCACACACAATTATTCAAAGCATGTTTGGTACATGCTTGCTTCTTACACTGCAGAATTATAAATCAAATCAAAAACTTTTGTAACCCATAAGTTTAGATATCTATGGATGGCAATGTGTAATGTTTGAACTTGTTAACCTGAGAATTTAAATGTTGCACATTGCATGCACATACACACTAACCTGCCTTCATATTGGTATGTGCTGCACGGAAAACACTAAAATAGTATAAGTTTATTAATTAATTAATGTGTTTACTTCAAGAAGACTAAATAGACAGAGAGTACTTTCAGGTGGGACTTGAACCAACATCTTCAGATCACTAGCCTAGTACCTGTACCATTACAACATATAATTGGGTTTAAAACATTAAACAAATTATTTTACACAAAACCTGGAAAATCTTACTTTGAGTATTTGGATAGATAGTGATAAAAAAGAGTTATGATATCTTGTTATTTTGCAGGTTTGTAATTTAAACCTTTTACCCATGGGTAGCCAAGTTAAAATTTGTCTACAAGATTTGGGATCTTGAAACTATAAATGGGAAGAATTAGCAGAGCTGTTGTCACTTGTTTCGGCATTATGACAGTTCTTGACACAAATCAAGATATACAAATAAAATACAAAACTAAAGCCTGGATGTGTTTTGCAAACTTATCAATGTATCTATATTGAAGCAACAGTTGTTATTAAAATTCAATTTTATAGAGAAAAACAAATTAGATCAGTACATTCTCTCTGACACCTTCATATCCCTTGAGACTGTAGGGGGCAGCAAACGGTTGTCATAAAACATCCTGAACTTGTAAATGTGTTCATGGGTGAGTGATATGAGAAGATGGTATATTTCCTTCTCACACAAAAAAAAATATTAAAATATTGAAGAAACTTAAGTAAATGGTGTAATGAAATCTATTTGACTAAAACAATATATGTGGCAGAGCCAAGCCAAATGAGACATAAGTCGGAAAATTGAAGGGATTATAAAACTACACATAATTATCTTTAAAATGCAAAAAAAAATCAGTTTCATATGATGATTCCTTGCGAAGTTATAAACATTTAAAATGTAAGTTTTGAGAAATCTGCATTTGAAAATGGTTTATCAGTATACATTGACTAAGCAAGGTTATTTAAATTGCATTTTCAAACATTTTTTTAATAATATATCTGAAAATTGTTAAGGTAGTATGAAAGTTGAATGTATGACCTGTATATTTTTTTAATAAAATAAAATTTGACAAAACTGACCATTTTTAAATTTATGCCTATTTTGAAAAACTAGCATTTGTGACTTATTTCTCATTTGGTTTGGCTCTGCCACATATTTCATTTTAAAAATGTGATAAAAATGTTCCAAACATTCAATATTTAATCTCCCTGGTATTAATTGTGTTGTTATGCACATTCACAGGTTTGTGGTATGTACTGAAAATCTCTTTGGGCATGCTTTTAGTGAATAAGAGAAAAAGACGGTAAAATTCCTTCGAAACGCGTTTCTACTGAAAATGTACAGCGATTTGGACATGGTAACGCAAGTAGTATAGGTGGACGTAGCGTATATTTTATGATCACTGACAAAATTTGAGGTTGACCTTATCCTGTCCTATGTTAAATTGAATAATCGTATCATGGAGTGATGAACATTTAAAGATGTATTGTTCTCCAAAATGGGGAAAATATATAAAAGGTAAACTAAACTAATTCTACTTGAAAATTTTGTAGTTCTGTAGGCCTAGCATGATATTCATCACCTTGACCGTATGAAATTGGTAATGTACTTCCAAGGTTGTTTTCATACAATTCTAAACTGATGATTTTTAAAAATCAAGAAATCCTTGTATTGATTGGCAATCAAACTGTATTTTTCATTTTTTCTGTATCCATAAATTTATGAAATTACCTAATCAATAAGCTTGAGCTAGAATTTGCTGCATCAAGGGTTACACAATATTTTCTGAGGGATGTCCAGCGAATATGATGACTGGGCCCTCAATGATATAAAATTTTAAATAAACAGAGATGTTACTTAAAATTGTGCAAGTTAATTTTATAATTAAGTAAAATAAATTTTCTGTCATTATTGGGTTAGATTACATTTTGATGGGTCCAGTTCTGAACAGCAATCTTTTTAAGTTACCGTTTGAACTGTAAATTATTTTAACCCAAACTATTTATAAATTTTTGTGAAATAAGACATAATCTAGTCATAAACAGGCTTTTAAATTCAACCTTGAGTTAAGGAAATCAAGATCATATAAAGGACAGACAGAAATTACTACCTAAAACCTCGATATTAATTCAGACAATCTTCGCTGACTATATAACATTAGACATGTTGAGTACACTTTGGCATGACAACCATCTCTAACAGGATAGACGTTAAATGAAGCATATCCAATAGGGTTAATTAAAGGTCAGATGTAATTTGTATTGGCTCGTTAGTTATTTACAGTAGAACTAATACTCATTCTAATCAACCAATTAGGCCTTTTTAATTAACATTGCATTACGGTGTCGGACAGGGAAACTGCTTCGTGTTTATAATGCGCACACAGATTGAGTGCTGATTTAAATTTCTATTAGTCATCACTTTATTAAACAAACTTTCACTTTATCTCTTCATGCTTACATATTTTTGATTTTTTTTTAATAATTAAGATCCTTTATAGCTACCTGCAATCCAATTTATTCTGTATGGTTTTACATCTGATGAGGAGCTCTGAAAATACTCCTCTAATTAATTTTTAATTTATAAGCAAGTGAGTATAAATATATCTTTTTCACAAAGTAGAAAATTCAAAAGTGAGAACACTCAGATGTTTGTTTAAAAAAAAATTGTAGGCCTATATAGTATATCCCTGTAAGGGATTTCAACCCTTAACTTTCAAATGGGGAGGTTTTGAAAACTAGTGTAAATTGAGATTTAATTGAGAGCTGTAATAGCTAATAATGGAAATTGAAGTGAATTAATAAAACAGAGAACGACAATGCTATAGGAATGCATACTTGATTAATAATTTTGCATAGGACTAGTTATATTGGTGAATGCTTGTTTAATATTGAATGGGCACAGATTTGAATTTACGAGGCACACTTATTATTCAAGGGGGAACTTATTCAAAAGGGCCGCAGATTTAAGGTCGCTTATTCAAAGGAGGTAGTTATTCAAATGGAGTGGTTAATCATGTAAGTACAGTATGGTGTAACAAACAACTAGGATACACTGTTGGATGGACTGGGGAGTAAATAGGCCTACCCCAAATACGTATAAAAATATACCCATGACTAAACAATTTACATCAAAATTTCGAACACAAATTAAAATATCCAATTAATAATTACAATCTCCCAGGGTTGTTGTACATCCCCTGAGAAGCTTATTCGAGAAGGGGAAGGTTATGCTAGGGGCAGCGTATCCCAGAGGTACATATCCCTTGGGGTTCATGCACAGTTTGGCCATGACTTAAGCAGGTGCTTTATTGTGTATATGGCACCAATTTATATGTCGGCATCCATGTTTTTTTTCCAAGGAAAATTTTAAAGTCCTTCCTCAAAATTTCATTACCAAAATTAACATTATTTTTAAAATATTTTTAAACTAATAACCATGAGTCAGTTAATGGAATACATATAGTTTTATTCTTGAGCATAAACAAGTAAGAGCATGACAGTTTCTTTGAAAATTCTTAGTTGCTAGATCCAAATAACCTGGAAATATACCCGGCTTAAATTTGACAAGCCCAATATTATTACTCTAATTTGAGTATATGATGAAATTGTTTTCTCTGAAGGGGTGTTCGGACACCTTATCATCTTATGAGTTCTTTTTGACCTAAATGTTGTGATTTTCCTTGTCTACCTGGACCTTTTTCTGCCTACCACCATCACACCAACCTGAGTGGCAATAACTATGCTCTGTCTGAACCGTGCAGACTCGCTGGTCCCAGGTTTGATTAAACATCACACTACTCTCCTTTTGTTTCGACTAGAGGATTAAAATACAAGTTAATAGCGCACCGTCTTTCAGATGAGACGTTAAGTCAAGTGCCATGTACCACATGGATCATGTGCACTTTCAAGAACGCAGTGTGCTCTTTGGAAGAGTAGGGTATTGTTACTTGGTGTACTGCCAAATCACCATCAGAAAGACTAAGTCCTTGGACTTTCGTGGAACACCGAATATATCAAATCAAACGAAATGAAGCCAACTGCAGAAAACAACCTCCAGTAATTTACCATATTTTTCTACTTGAAATTAAATATTTCATAAAATAATTTGCATTTTATGTTCATGTTATTCTGTATTAAAACATATGGAGATGTTTTTAACCGAGATTATTTTTTTACGATTTTCATAAAATCATCTATACACAGATGGTACAAAATCAAATATTTCTTTATTACTGGAAAACAGTGAAATTATTCATCCAGCCTGAGTAATGTCATGGACTAGAAAAGTTAAAATATTAGTTGGAGCTGTTACACAAACTACACCTTGCAATACAAAAATAAAAAAATAAATAAATAAAATAAAGCTCATAATAATATTGTTAGAAATACAGATCTACACAGAGGTAAGCCTATTAAAATGTTGGCTTAAATGGAAAGTAACTGATCACAATATGACGTCATACCAACTCCACTTACCCTGGCGTCTCTATTAATTGGTGTGCTGGTGGGTAGATTACGTTCAACTATATAATTTAAATTACATGTTAGCATTCATAGCTACCGTAATACTGACTCTTGAAGTATGAAATCTTCACTAATAATTAGTTCTCCATCACCTGTGGCCATTAGATGTTATTTACAATTACTTCATTACTGACAGCACGCTGGACTAATTAGGGAGTAAATTACTCATTATTAAACCATATGTACATTTGATCGTATATTATTTAAGGGTGTTTGTACTGAAATACAACAAATAATTGCTTATTATTATTTTGTCACAAAGAGCTCTCAATTTGGCGACATGGTGGTCCGGACTCGCTTGTTAGTTTGCTTATATTTACAAACACACATTTTCCCAAGTATTTTCAACAATTTCTTTCAGATCAATGGCACATTTTATCAATGTTCAGGCGCGGATCCAAGGGGGGGGGGGCACAGAGGGGCGCGCGCCCCTATTATAGTCAAAACGTAGTTGCACCCCCCCACCCCGTATATTAGGTGCGCCGGGTCCAAAATTTACAAGAAAAACCTAAAATACAGTCAAAACAGGGTACTAGGGCACCAAAATTGGTAAAAAACCCCCCTTTTTTTTGCTCATCAGGAAAACAGTGGCAACAGCACCCACCCGGACTTGGAAAGTGGACCTCCTCTTTCGGGGGACCCTGGATCTGCCCCTGATGTTATATATGTGATGTTAAAATGCTTTTCAAAAGTGGCCATGTCCCGTAAGCAGATAATCTTCCCAGAACATGAGGGTGTGTGCTAGGACGTCCGATGCATGCCCATAAAAATGTGGTGAGAAAACATGTGATGTTGTCATGTTTGCCAAAATGGTGATTTAAACATCAGTACAGACGATTTTCTTTTCATGAATACAAGCCAAACTGAAGACTTGAACAAAGATGGTGTAAAGACCAACTGTGTTCAGATACAAAGTTTTGCATTAGCTGGCACTAACAACAAGAAATTTAATAGAATAATCATCTAAATTTGAATGGTGAATGCAGAGTAATTGCAAGCTGTGAATAATCAATGTAAACTGATTGATAAGTTCATTTGTAGAGTATAATGAATTATTCTGTACCTTTTTGAAAGCGAAAATAACTCACAGGACAACGTGTCTTTAGTGTTCTATACAGCATCATGGTAAGCTTCGTATCTAATGACTACTGTTGGGAGTGTGAAGATTTAGGGCTCTTCAGTAGCCTGGAAATGACACACTAGCCCCTTTCATACAGAAAATACCACAATGTTACCATAACTATGCCGGCATAATGTCAAATTCCGGTAATATAACGGTTTCC
This sequence comes from Nesometra sesokonis, assembly GCA_025631205.1. NCBI lineage: Eukaryota > Metazoa > Echinodermata > Crinoidea > Comatulida > Antedonidae > Nesometra > Nesometra sesokonis. The sequence continues at coordinate 11,917 of JAOTQE010112343.1, forward strand.
TGTGTGAAAGGGTCCGAGCGAAAAAATTGGCAGTCTTTAATACAGGTTTCCAACTTTGACCTTTGTTTAGTTATGCTTCATTGCGTAAGCAGGCATTACACTGTGGAACCTTTCATACACATCATGCCTAAGGCAGTGACAGTAATATAACGGTAATATGTCTAGGGTCTGAGGTGGTCTAATGAATGCCGGCACTGTTCCGGCATTGAAGGGAAAGTACACTTTCACACTAAAGCCAGCATTAGCGAATTACCGCAATATTCTCAGTTTACAGTTCTGTGTGAAAGGGGTTACTGAGAATGATGGTCAAGTAGTGTTTTGCCCGCAAAGCACGGAGCTAGGATTTAAGATCAGCCCGACAGATTTGGTGAATAAAACCTAATTATTGTATCGCTTACTAGTCATGTTTGTTGTGTGTTTAGTACACAATATAAGTTGACAATAAAATGCTTTTAAGATAAAAAAATGGTTGGTTTATCGCGATAAACAATAACATCATGTTCATTCATTTTAGCTTTCATGACAATTATGATTATGATGATGATGATGATAATGATGATGATGATGATGAGATGATGATGATGACAACAGCGACTACAACGACGATGATGAGGAACTGCATCTTATCATTTATAAGGGATAATTATGAATTCTTTCAAAGTCACCCTTGAACTTTAGATCTAGCTATCCAGCTGGTGATGATGAAGCTTGAGATGTTATTGTAATTGTTGATTTAAATAGGGAGTAATTAGTACCTGCTTTAGGGATGACAATGATGAAACGAGCACTTGACGCAAGTTGCTTAACAAGATTTAGATGATTAGTTAACGTTTCCGCATCAGGTACCAGGTAAGGAGAAAGGCTGCCCTCGCTTGGTTGGATACTTCCCTCGAGCTGTTGTACTTCAGTCTGTAAATAAAAATATGAATTCTAATTAGTATAATAATTGTATTTAAAAACTACACTTTCAAACTAGTGCCACAACCATTATGAGTTTATAAATACAAAGTACACAGAATTGATGAAGTATATTATAAATAATGCTAAATATTCAATTTTATAATAGTTGTACAAATTGAATATTTTTAATAATTAATTCTAAATTTTTATATATTTCCCTTCCTTAGTGTTTTTATTTTCTAAATTTTATAAAATTGATTAAGCCCCAAATTTAATAATAGGCCTATATTATATTTATATTCTACAAACCAATATAAT